>JADDOH010008832.1:0-228205 GCA_016648135.1 Agrypnia vestita
TGTTTTAGTATAAGCCATTAACAAAGTTTTATGATGTGGTCATAATCAAATATTTGTTTGAAGTTGTCTATAATGATTATACACGTATAAAAAATTAGCCATTCCCGATACAGCTTGGATGTGGTATTTTTGGTAAGTGCCCTCCATGACTCGGTAACCTTGTGAGTGACACTCCTTGGGCTATCTATCGCCCTTGGCGTACCACATTTTTACAACACCAGTATGATACAATTTTTCCTTAAAAATAAATTATAATACAAAATTAATTTGCGATCACAAATTTAACTATAGGCATGTGTTACATAATATACTAACATTTCTGATTTGTTTAATTATATACATATTCAAATCTCCTTCCCTTTCCTCAACCACTTACAAAAAAAGCAAACAATCTTCTCCCTCTGATATAATTTTTTGTGAAATCGTAGCACAACATTAACTAAATTGTATTTCTGTTTTACCTTAACAAATTTAACATTTTTTATAAAGGACAATTTCTAAAAGCCCGTAATTCTGGAGATAGTAATTTGCACATTTTATAGGGCCACAGCACTGTCAATCTCATTTATGGGTCAAATCTTATTTATGTCATTATTATTATTATATGAATCGGTCAATCTTATTTATGGGTCAAAAATCTTTAGGTTTTGTTCTCTTGTCTTTATCTTATTTTATATCTTTAATTATAGCGGGACAAACTCGAGATCTTTTAGATTTAAAGATCTTGAGTCTGTCCTGTAATATTGTTAGGCTACATTCACATGACCGCGCAGAACTATTAACCGCGCGGTACAAGATCTTAATAAATAGAGTTTATGGTCTACATTAGCGCGCGGCGCCGCTTCTTTATGCGCGGAAGATCTTGAACCGCGCGGTTCAAGATCCTACAAACCTGTATCGACCCGTTCAGTTGATGCGCGCGGTTTGAGACTGATAGAACGAAGAAAATGTCGATTTGCTTATCGATGAAAAAAGAGATGCCATTTGGAATCTTAGTTCGAAGGACTGTTCGTAAATATAAAGTATAAAGTAAAAAACAGGCTTAAAGAAAGTCCTTGACTTAAAATAGGATGCACCCAGTATCGTCTTTGTCTTCTTCTGCAACGTTTCAGTTTTCGGTATAAAATCCATATGCAAAAATTGCCTCCTCCACGTCCATTCTCGTTGTTGCCAGACTGTTGATGTTGATGGTACACTGGCTCGCGCACAATGCTGTAATGTGAACGCTCCCAACGCGGTACCGAGTGGAACCGCGCGGTCCATGTGAACGTAGCCTTATACTCATTAATGCCGCATTTGACATAATTTACCCTGATTTACACACCATTAGGGGTTCAAGTCAAAACTATCACCTACTGATGAACATAGAGGAAGATTTATTTGAAAAAGATTATCTGGGAATAGTGGCAGATTTACAATTGATAACTACTATTGAAAACGTGTTTGTATCTTTTGGAAGCATTTTTTTACGCATATCAATTTTTATATCTTCATTCTGTTTATTGCATGGTGTCAGTTTTGCTTCTGAACCTCTTCATATACAATCATACATTGAGTTCTAAATTGGTAGCACAATATTAATAATTACATATAACATAAGTTAATTGTTAACATAAAATAGTTTACATGAATATCAAACATCGGTTGGTCGGAATAGGTGCTGAAGGCTTACTCATTTATCTTTAAACATAGTCAAAACTGCATTTAATGCAAATGCATTAAATGCTAGGGTTACAGTGCACAAAATATATTTCATTAAATACTAAATTTTGTCAACATTCAAGATATTCAATAACCTAAAAACAAATTTCTTAATCTAAGCAACAAAATAATTGGTCTACGCACATTGAGAGATCGAAAGTGCAATACTAAAGTGTAAGACATGTTTCAATTTTGTGCCATACTAATTTAATCACAGTTGGTGCTCGCGTCCAAAATCACAATTTGGATAAAATTTGCTAGCTACTGTCCCGCTCAGTCTTCTACTAGGATCTCTGGCTGATTCTCAAACTTCTTTCTCCTCTTCACGCACACATATATCCCACCCAAGAGCATGAGGCAGATGGGAATCCCCAGGCCAATGGAGATGACGAGGATAACGAATAGGGAGAATCCTTCTACGGGTGGTGATCCATAACCCATTGTAAAGGACCTGAAAATTATGTAAATATATTAATACATCCTCTGCGATGGTGGGTCAAATCTGACTCGTTGTGTACATAAACAAGAATAACTGATAACTATTTGGTTCACTCCATTGTCCTTTTAGCTAATCTTTTATTAAATATTTCCACGTAATTTGAGACATAAATGATTATTATCAGATGAGATTCAACCGGCCGCCAGCGTGCCGGTACCGTGAATACTCTTCTTCCGACAGTCGCAACAACCTTTGTAGTCCGCGAACTATATTATTATAACCTGTACTGCCAATAAATCCGACGTTTAAGCCCTCAGTTAAATTTATTTTCTGGCTATCGTGTATATCCATCTCACCATTCATTCATATCTACGCATTGTCATAATACACATGTACGCACCACACTGTATTTGATTCACATAGTATGTCTTCAGCGACCACACATAAATGTGCCAGGAGATCAAGTTTCGACAGATGGGCATTGATCTTCCCATGTAACACAACACGCAACCTTCATTTCACTTCACATTCAATCCAATCATATCTCTCGACACACATAACACATCTGCCGAAATACTACACCACACAGACTGGAAGAATAAAGGAATACGAAAAAGAATAAAAGTATCCTTACCAAATATTATAATGAGATCGTTCGTAATAACCATCTCCCTTTCCGCCCAACGATACAAACACCTTCTCCTTGAGTATGGTGAAATCCTTAATATTGCTGTAGAATATGTCTGCCGTTGTATTTTCGGCAATTCGATCCCTGAAAAGTGTGCCCATGTGAACTTGTGTCGATGTGGATACATCACGTAATGCCTCTGTGTAGGAAACTGGTCGAAACTGAATAAATCCTCCATCTCCGTTCAGTAAGGTTTCCGGTGTCCATAATTCAATAATCTAAAAATTAAATTAATAAATTATTGAAATGTGTTTGAAAAACAATTTTACAAAGTGTGTACCAACCACAACCTGTCAAAAATAACTGAAAATAATATATCTGAATTTTCAGCGTGATACAAATGAGAAAAAAAATTGTATGATTTTTCTTACTCTACGTGGCCAAAAAAAAAGTATATTCACAACAGTAATTAAAAAATCAAACTTCTTATTCATCGTAATGTTGGCCCATTAAAAAAAAAATTCTACATTTGTTTTCTTTAATTCGAAGAAGAATAAAACTTATATTCAATAAGCATTGAATTCTGTGTGTAGTTTTCTAGGATATTCTGCCGTGTATATGTGACCTCTCTGGCTGACATTTCATCAGCCCTGATAATGGAAAAATATACATGGCAGAATATTCCAGAAAACTACACAGATAATTCTGAACAGCTGTGAAAACCTGAAAACATTGAATTTATAACCCTTCAAAGTGTATCAATTTTTTGTATCATCTGTATTCACTAACACTATTTATTTTCTCTAGATATATGTACATTTCACCTGTTCATGCAATTGTGAGAAAATGGACCTAGTATTAGGTCCTTACATATGAAATTGGCGTTTTGCCGTACTGGCAAATTTGATCTCAAATATCTTCTCTTTGGTTAGGAATTCCAAATCCAAATTTTTACAGCTATTTACTCATGTATTTGTGTTTTGAAAATTATAATTCATTTGTTTTTTCCTCAATTGTTTTTTTCTTTGCGTCACTCAGTTTACAAAATGAAAAACTTGAAATATCGCGTTATTTATGAGTACGAGTTCCACCGTGGCACCAGTGCTGCAGAAACGGCTCGAAGGATTAATATGGTATGGCGACGGTGCCGCAAAAGAAAACACAGTGCGTTTTTGGTTCCAACGTTTTCGTTCTGGAAATTTCGACCTGCAGAATAAGACCCGTGGACGGCCGGAGACCAAAGTTGATAATGAAGAATTGAAGGCTATTGTGGAAGCGGATCCATCGCAAACCACATCCGAATTAGCTGCAGGCTGCGGTGTTAGTGATAAAACTGTTTTAATCCACTTGAAGCAAATTGGTAAGGTGAAAAAGCTTGAAAGGTGGGTTTCCTCACGAATTGAGTGAAGCAAATCAACAAACGCGCGTTGACTGCTGCGTTGCATTACTCAACCGGCACAATAATGAAGGGATTTTTAATCGAATCATTACCTGTGTTGAAAAGTGGATCCTGTACGATAATCGGAAGCGCTCATCGCAATGGCCGAACCCTGCCGAACCAGCCAAACCATGCCCCAAGCGAAAATTGACTCCAAAAAAGTTACTTGTGAGCGTTTGGTGGACTTGTGCTGGTGTCGTTCACTACAGCTTTCTTAAATCTGGCCAGACGATTACGGCAGATGTCTATTATCAGCAACTGCAAACCATGATGGAAAAGCTAGCTGCTAAACAACCGAGGCTGGTTAATCGCTCTAGGCCACTGCTGCTTCATGATAACGCTAGACCACACACTGCACAACAGACGGCTACCAAATTAGAGGAGCTTCAATTGGAATGTCTAAGACATCCACCGTACTCTCCGGACCTTGCCCCAACAGATTACCATTTTTTTCGAAATTTGGATAACTTCTTGCAAAGGAAAAAATTCAACTCCGATGGGGCAGTCCAAACCGCCTTCAAAGATTTTATTGATTCCCGTACGAATGGTTTTTTTAGTAAAGGGATCGATGAACTACCTATGAGATGGCAAAAGTGCATAGATAGCAATGGTACATACTTTGATTAAATAAATATATTATAATAAAAAAAATCGGCTTTATGTTCCTCCCATACTAAACGCCAATTTCATATGTAAGGACCTAATATTTACTACTGTACTCGCATAATTCATGTAATGTTTATTCTAAACTATGAAGCCAGTAAGACAGATAATAACTTACGGAACTAAAAAGCAAAACAATAATATGTGTAATACGTGTTCCATGTGACCTTTTGAACTTAAACACAGATAGGGTATATGTGTCATCTGTTATCTTAGTGCAAGTAGTATGCCGTCACGTGAGTGCATTTTGTAAACAATGGCTAAATCAAATTGGAAATTGGTCTTCCAATAATAATAATTGATTAAAAGGATTTAGTGTGGTGAAATAAATTTAAACATCATGTTTTTTCACAGTGCATACCACATTTTTTCAAATATGTACTTCATTTAGTAATAGAAGCATGAAAAACTAATTTTAAATTAGATTGTCAGATTTAAAAGAAAGGTTTTACCTCAAATATTCCAGGAGTGTGCTCATCATCCAATCCTTTTCTTATGTTAACTTGAATAGACCCATTCTTTTTCTCTGTACTGATTAAAAGCATTTCTAGAGCGAATCTGGATTCGTTGAAGCCCCGCGACATGGTCATGTTTTGCAGAATTATGTCAACAAGGGTGGAGTTGGCTGAGTGGATGAGGTGAGGCAACTCGAATGCGTAGGATGTGTAAGGGTACAAATCCAACTGAAACAAACAATTTAGTATGACTGTACATTGGTTAGTTTCGTGCAATGTGAGCTTATCATAAAATGGGCAGTTTTTTCAATTGACACAATAATGTATTGTGACAGATTTATCAGAATATTACATATCAAATTATATGCGGTGCAGGATAATATTACTCTCATTTTTATTGTGGAAATAGTAAAGGTCACGATATTTCAGTTTTAAAAAAAAATGTTTCTGATATTGTATTGTGATCACCATTAAAAATTCACATAATTACTTATCAAAAAATATTTTCACTTTAATTTGTAAACATTTCGCCCTTTTGTAAAGTACCTCTCTTTACTAACAAATACGTAATTTATTTCTTGTTCTACATTCCATATCTACTCGATACATTTTTTAAGTGATGGTAATTTTTTTATACATAATTGAGTTGAATAGAACGTAGTCTAGGTAAGGGTTTTTTTTTACCTATTTTTAGCAACGCATTACTGTTGGAATTTGAAGGTGCCGAGAAATAGAGGGTCGATGGATAGGCACCACATACTCTCTTTTTAGCATACTACAAACAGATCAGCATCGTGACCTTATAAGGGAGAAGACCATTTGTATTCTTGACTTCGCATATATTTTATTCACTTTGACCATTACATAAACCGAATGAATGTGTTCTTGTAAGACATTCTCTTATTTCAAAAGTTGATTAATGGCACACTTCAAATAAACTTTTAAATACCGAAAGGAAGGATAATGAACAGTTTGGAAACCGTCAAATCCAATAAAGTTAAATTCGGAGAAAACACTTGTAAATAACATCACATTCCAACAAATATCTCTGATCTTCCACATCTTTCCGTTAAAACCCAAAACATTCCCCACAGCCCCGCGACCCGCTGCTCCACTCGAATAAGATGACAAAATTTCTATATTTGGATTAGTTATAAATAACACCTGATAATGAAAGATACAGCTCCTCTCGAAACTATAGTTGTGTGGCATTTCTACCACAATACATAAACCACCAATCACACACACACATACGTGGCAAGAATGCCGCATAAACAGATCGAGGCACAAGTAGGGTACACGAGCCTACAGGTCATTGCACTGTCAGAAATTCCGACAATTCATCCACACAGACACAGCTACACTTCAAGAAAGTTCTTTGTTCATAAAACTCTATAAAAAGCTGCAAACACCCTATACGGGCATGTCAGTCCCCCATCGACCCCCGGCATAAGCCAAAGGCTCTCGCCCTTCGAGTATCTATCATTGTCTTTGTAATTGTACTTATGTATAACTTGTAACTGTTTTATCGAGATAATAAAATCATCAAGCATTCAACGACTTTGGAGAATCCCGTCACATGACGGATGGTGACCCTTAAAAGCAGTTTCTCCAAATCCGTCACACACATCATCCTCAATCAAAAACCCCCAAAGTGGTCGACCCCGATGCAGAAAGGACACGCACCTTCAACTCCGACGATTCTTCGCACCGGCAGCCGGGACGTCATCCCAAAGTGATGACCCCGACGCAAAAAGGACACGCAGTCGGGACGTCTATCCCAAAGTTGTGATCAATTTAACTCAACGTGTGCGCATTACAAAATTCAATTTAGTGTAAATTAAAGACTAAGGTTTGTTCAATACCTTGATGGTGATATTTCCTGTTCTCTTGTTTGAACCACGACCAAAGGACTTGGCTCTGACTTGCACCATCACTTGTCCTTCTTCTTCAACCAAATCTATCCTTTCCCACTGCATTCCTTTTGTATCGAATTTTTTGGTACACGACTCATTTTTAGGATCAATCACTCCAGTATTGTTGACATCATTAAACTCCCAAATCTAGCATAAAAATGATTACAAAATAAATATTCAATCAAACAACTGCTCCTCTCGAAACTATAGTAGAATTAATAACTCATTGCAGTAGTACAAAGTTAAAATAAAAATCATATTTAAATCAATTTTGCGTTTGGAACAATTGCCTGAAATGAAACATGATGAAATCGAAGAAAATAATAATTAAATATTAAATTGCCGATAACAGTTTACAAATGAAAAGTGAGTGGAAAAAACATGTTACATATCTCAGACATATGTATCGTACTAACACTGCACGTAACATTATTCTGATTCGTCCCCAAGTCTTGTACATATTATTGTATTTTATTTATGTTACATGTTATTATGTATTTTATTTATGTATGTTATTTATGTTATTTACAGTCATACAGGTACATATTGTCACAAGACTGTGGAAACAGAAGGAATTACACATTATCAAGGATTTCTCAGCACTCTGTGGACATTTTGTACTAAATTGGAAATTGCTGGAAGGTTTTAGAATAAACTACAAGATTTGCAAAACATCTGGGAACCTGAAAACATATATAAGTGTGATGACGCTATCAAACGAACAGTTTGTTGTGACATTTCAGCGATTGCACAGAAGCGATCCCATAGAAACCAACTACAATAAATTAAAAGAGTATATCCCAGCATTCAATAGTGAACAAGTGCAGCCACAGACGGCAAATATTCTAGAAAGACGAATATGAAGTGTTCCACAGATGAGTGATTATTGCGAAATTATTGTGAATTAAAGAATAGTGCTCGCTTAAATTGGTGTCCAAGACTTTAATTAATTTCAAGTGTTGGATTTGTCACCTACTGTCACAATCCCGTGACAATATATGTCTACAAAGATACAATCTGTATTTAATGCCGCCGCAAGACTCATTACCGGCGTTTCAAAGTTTGCGCACATCTCAAACCATCTTCAAAACCTTCACTGGCTTAGATGTCCAGAGAGGATTGAATATAAGCTTTGCCTTACAATATTTAAGGCTATTCACAACATGGCCCCTCAATACATAACCGACTTCTGCATTCCATTCTCCGCAAATAATAGACAACTAACACTTCGCTCAGCATCAACATCTAATACAAATAGATTAGCTGAAGTAAATCGCGTCCACAAAACTAATTTCGGTGATCGTGCTTTCGCGGTGGCTGGACCAAAGTTATGGAACAAACTACCTAATAAACTGAGACAAACAGACAGCTTACCACTGTTCAAAAAACAACTTAAGACGCATTTATTAAGACAATCCTATAAAAACCTATAGAATCTGACCACAACAACGCTAGCTAATGTTTTCCACTCATATTGTGCACTCCGCGAAAACACATAATTCTTTCAGGGACTCACAAACTATTATAGTACTCAATTTTAATTCCACTTCTTGTATGCCACCTAGTGAATAAGTAATAGTAAATAAGTTTTTTCTTTTCTAGCAGTAAGTTGTCTTGTAAGATAAAAATTTCTCTGTGTAAAGCGCCCTTGAGGTGAGTATCTCGCGAAAACGGCGCTATACAAATTATCCAATTATTATTATTATACTTAATACCCATAACAACATTTTTACATATTACAACACCTACCCCCTATTTTATTCTGTGAACTTTTTTTAAACATGTTTTTTTAACCCTGTTTCGGACACATTTTATATGGGAGGCCTCCAAAAACGTATTTTATGTTATAAATCTGTGAAGAATCCTCAGAAAACTTAAAAATAAAATCATATACTAAATCATAAAAATGATTTCTAAATATTTCTAAAGAGGGCTACTTGACACCAGATTCAACTTACCTTATCAATAACAACACCAAAGCTGTACCTCGGTTGATCTGAAAACTCAATGGTTTGTGGTGAACCATCCTGCCACGTTACATCCAAAGTATTATTATTGTCTGTCACAGCAAAAATGATTGTAGGTTTTCCATACGTAAAGTCCCAAATGTTATGAACGGTGTCATTTTCTCCGACAGCTTTTACATACAGGAGAGTAATATTTTTACTGTTGCAATTTTGACATTGTGGGTTAATATCGGAATGAAGCTAAAAATAATAATTTTATATTATACTGAATGAAAACACAAAACGAAAAGATAAAGAAAGTTTTTATAATACATTACAAACCTCTCTGTCGTAACAAAAAGCACTCGAAAATAAAAGAATCACACAAAGGAATGTTAGGGCCCTCATCCTAGAACATTTGATGAATAACTGAAATTACGATTGACTTATCATATGTGACCATCGGCAATCGTCACCAGTTAATTGATGAGTCAGATTGTTGTAATATTATATGTATACTTTTATTGTTGTGATTTGAAAGGAAAGTTTTAATCAAAAAATGTTTAAAAGATTTTTACTGTGAAATCAATAAAGTAAATAAACGGAATACACGAACAGCGATATGTCATAGAGTCTAAGAATTATCTAAGACAAGTCGCGTAATATATAACATGCATAAAATTCGCAAAATAGAAAATAATCCGTTTATTTACGTCAGCTGAGCTTTGATAAAAATCACTAACACATGAATTATTGTGACATTTTGACTCGTTTTGACCAATTTTGACTGAACAATGCACTTTTTTGTGGCCAGATTCACAACATCTTGCAGTTCTTATCTAAACAATATTTCGATGGTCCCTACGTACATAAACGAATCTGCAAAAATTAGACTTTCCTTTCATTTTCGTAAAAAGGTACACACTTTATTCGATAAATTTTTAAATAAAAACCTGTTTATTTTTATGTAATTAACTTAGCTAATATATGTATGTATACGTAAGAACAAATTACATGTTACTATAGTTTTTTAAGAAAATATTTTATTCCCAATATTAATTAGTTTTAAAAAATATGCTTTACCAGTCTTTTGGTTTATGTCTTCTGTGAAAAGTCATAAAAACACGGCGTAATACCCCTAAAGTTCCAAACCAGAAGAGAACCTAAGAACATTAACGGTATTTAAAATAAGATTTACGGAATCCATTAATTTGACGGATTCAACATTCAAAATTAAAATATGTACAGAAAAACGATTTTTTGTAATATATATGGGTTTTTATTGAAATAATGATATAAACAACAATAATTACCGTACCGTGGTATCGTAGGTACCGTGTAGGTACTAAATTCACAAATAAATTATTTACTTAACTACTGATGACACATTATTAAAATTTTTAAAAAGCGTCAAAACGTAATCCTTGGAGATGAATCAGCAACTAGAAAAACACATCACAAATAAAAATGTCTTGTAATGTCTAATTCTCGGAATTTTCGAAACCTAATTCTCATCCTTCTCAGGATAAGGTTCCAAGGATTTACCAGAGCTAGCAGCAGAAACTTGGTCAGTAAATTCCTGCCAATGTTATGAACCTGAAATGTTCAAGCAACCATGACATAATATCAATAGTTATGGAGATAAGCAATATCAAAGTTTGCATTTAAAAAAAATATTTCTGTCTTATTTTTTGCAAAAAGTTAAATTATCATTACAGTAACTTATGTCTATTATGAAAAATTCATTCGCTTTAATATAAGTCGAAGAAAGTAATAAAAATCTTGCGAAAGTTGAAAAAAGTTTTTTTTTTTTACAATGTTTTTATCATTTTATTTAAGTTGTATTGAGGACAATGATATTTTCATAATTGATATAATTTTCTGTAATGATAGTTCAACTATTTGCAAAAAATGAAATATTGAAAAAAATGCAAACTTTGATATTGCTCCATAACTATTGATATTAGGTCATGGTTACTTGAACATTTTTGACTCATAACATAGCTTTTGTACAGCCTGTAAGGCACAAAATAAACGCGTAAAATTTCCGTGAGAAGTGCCAAGATATGCCAAATGGTAAAATTGACGAAATTTATAATTTTATATAATAGTGATCAAGACATGATTATTAAGTTATATTGCTATCTTATGTATATAAGGGAATATTTGGAGATGACCTACGAGGGTTTATGCGAGCTGAAATACAGCATTTTTTTAGAAATGCTTAAATTTTTTAATGTGGTTGTTTCAGATTGTCACAAACTGCAAACATTTTAACATGAACATGCATGATTGTACTTAAATGCAGGACATTTTTTAAAATCACGTTTATATTTCGTTTACCTTTAATATTATTTTCTTGACTTTTAATACTATTGCGCGTCGAGCAGGCTCCGTAATATTTTCGTATATGTTTAAATAATTTGATGTATTCGTATATGTTAAGATGCATATTATTTCATAATCCAGAAATGTTTTCCGGGAAAGCATACATTTTTAGACAAATACCCTTGATGATTGATAAATCCCTTTGATAATAGGATAATTTCACATTTTACAGATATCTAAGTAAATATATGAAATAGATTTAGAAAAATTAATTATATTTCGTAACTCAATATGGATGGTGTGGGATAATGTTTTCATTCATAATTTTTATAAGAAAAATCTTAAAAAATACGTTTCCTTCAAAACGCGATGATGGTGATTCGATGGTCGTGACGTTGTTTGGCAAGAATTAAAGACAAACATACGTGATCTACAATGTTTGTCACTGTAATTTGTTTCGTTTCTGTGGTAACCATACGTCTTCATACATTCTAAATACCTAATATTTACATTAAAATGATCTTCACAACAAAACAGAGTGGATTAAGAAGAATAAAGTGCTTCATTTTTCTTCTCGTCTCGTCTCCTGTCTTAAGGGAGCACTCTTAGGCCCGGTTGTTTCAAATTCGATCAAAGTAAGCGTAGAGTTTAAACTGAAATTTTACGTTCTCCACCAATCAGACGATCCGTTTTCGTAAAAATCTATGCTTTTATCGACCGCTTACTTTGATCGAATTTGAAACAACCGGGCCTTAGGCACAGTTGTAAATAGTTTATCGGGAGTTTCTACATTTGGGTACCATACAATATTTACAATACTTTTTCTCAGACATTATGGATGAAATACAAAAAAGCCGGCTTGTTTTGTAAAAAACAAATGAATGTCTAAATATGGGAATGTGCTGTCACGTGGTAAAAGTCAGACTGATATGAAAACTGCCAAATTACGACACTTGCAAAAATAAGCGTTTTGGCGGGAGTCGAAAGTAGTGATTTTCAAAATCATTTTTTAATGTTAATATACATATTAAAAAATATATTTTTCATTAACGTATTTTCTAAATTAAAGTTAAGATTTTTCTGTTAAAAAAAATGTGAAATTACCCTATTGTGATACATATCTACAGGGCTTGTTGGTGAAATGTTATTTTCATGAAAAAACTCAAATGTTCTGAACCCCAAGTGTGGTCTTCCCTGGTATCCTCTTTATTTATATTTTTAACATATTTTAGTAACTAGCAACATTTCTATCTGTCAATGTGACAGTACATGACATTTTTATGAGGCAAGAGACGCGTCGTGAATTTTTTTTAAATTAATCCATTTAACTTTTTGATTTGTGCCTTTATTGTACTCATCATGTTCCCAGATATAATTATCCTCTTTAGTGGAAAAAGAAAAAGTGGAAAGGACTACATTACAGATAGACTTCAACAGATGTTAGTGTGTCTTGGGTTTTCTTCGGCATTATTATTGTCGTGTATATTTTCTTTACTATATTTAAAGGAAGAATAATTTTGTTTTGCTGACTTTTTCGATTCGTTTCTCATGTGGATAGTTTCGAGTACTTAATTACTATTTATAAAACATTTAATGCCTTAATGGCTGTAGTTGTAAGATTAATACCACCCAGTTTTCAAGAAAATAAATTAAACCCATTAACGACTGAAATAAAATTAATTATAAAAGATTAGAAGTACACTTAATAGTAGTTGGAAGGTTACTGGACATACTGATAGATACCAAATTTTAAGTCTCATAAAATTAAATACAGTGGAACATCGATTTGCGAGCATAATTTGTTTTGTAAATGTGATCATATCTCAAAACTCTCGTATGTCAAAGTAAATTTCCCTATAGTAAATAAAGGAAACTCAATTCATTTGTTCTAAGATCCAAAAATATTCAAATCAAAATAATCAGTACAAAAAATATATAATTTTTTTATATTTAATATTTAAATTTAAATATAATAATTTAGTTATCTGTCTGTCAGTCCATAAATTCATAAATTGCTGGAACTAAAACCTTGGATAATTGGAGTGTGACACGCAATGGTTCAGGCAATACGCAACCGTGACACGTCAACCAATTAACGTGATTTTTCACAGGTGTACGGCTAGTTTATAATGAAAGACGTAATCAAATTTATTAATTATCCATATCGGAATCACCGTTATTTATCACTGATGGATGAATAAAATCTTTCTCCCTTTGTGGAACTCTAATCAATAAATCTTGCATTGACACTCGCTTTCACCTTTTCTGAGGATTTGATGAAAATGTGACATTGCATTGTTGTTGTAAAGATTAATCGCTCGCACTGCTACCTTTAGCACGTTTCCTACATCTTACAGATCTCCTTAATCTCATTTGATGTGACAGATTTCTTAGCTTCTTTCACTTCATCCTCAGACTAGCTCTCCTCTGTAACCGCATTCTGTTGCTCGTGATGCAGAGCCACTGTTTCCTCAGTGGTTAGTTTCTAGCCTTGTTCTTCCAACAGCTCTTCAATATTGTCCCCTACTCAACAAACAAATCGTTGATCCATTCAACGAACAAAATATGAGTGATGCAAGAATGTTTTTGGACCTCCGCATAACACTTTCCTGGCTATTCTGTACCTTGAATTTCATGAAGGCTCGTGAATTCTCAGAATGATATACAAGCAAGGGCTTAATTACTTAAATCACTGCTTGCATTAGCGCAGATCAAGTTGGTGAGAAGGTCTTTCAAGCAAGCGTGTATCGAGAATTCTTGTGTTTGGCAGTCTATGCATAAAAAGCAAGACACTTTCGTATGTTGAGACATTACCCTTATGTCCAGTCATATTGTTTGAAAAAATTTTGTTCACACCTCCAAATACTCATAATTCGAGGTTCCGCTGTATAGCGAACTGTATTTATTGACAAAATATTTTTTACATTATAATTTATCTTTTCGTTAGAATATAGTTTGATCAAACCAGTTTTATAAAATTTGGGATCTTTCGGTCTAGGGACCTATCCTCTGGGTGGATGAATAGCTAGATCCTGGTGGGCCCCAGGTATATATTAAGTCAGAAAAATATCTCTAATCTGTTAGATGCTGTGTAGTAATGAGCTAAACCATAACATAAACCAAGACTAGGCCCTTTGGACGGATATACTGGCCATTGGTGTACGCAACTCGCTGTCAACTGTACTGCTCGTTGTGCGGCCGGTAGTGGCTACTGCGCGACTATTAGTATCTGGTGTTAGCTATTTTATTTTTTAATAAACAAACCGTCAACACTTTAGGACCATCTGTTAGGGTCATTAGTGACCCTAATAGATGGTGATAAAGTGACGAGTACAAAGTAAGAACATTTTTTGAACATTTTGAAAATTACATAATTACAATGGACATTTTGAATATGACATAAAGCTATCATTTATAATATAGATGAAAATCTGTCGCCGTGGATGCTTTCAACTTTGACACATTTCAAACAAAATTTATGTTCTAACCTAAAAATGAAACATCAAAACTTTAATTGCCCGCAGAAAAAATAAAATAGACATACGAAAATTAAAATTTTGAAGTATCTCGCTTTAAAGTGACTTGAATGTTAAATAATGTATGTATAATTTTTTACACATTAAATAATATCGAAACGTATTTTAAAATAATCTGTACCTCTCGTTTCTTAAAAAAAAACATACAATCACACAATTTTTTTTAAGCTGGCAATGCAAAACAGGATAATACTGTACTGCAGATTATTAATTAATTAATTATAATATAGATTGTAAGATTTGTGTACGATTGTAACCATGGTTGGTAATCAACTATTCATAATTTGGTGAACATTCACTGGTACACTACAAACTAAACCTCCCAACAGTTGGAGTTACAAATCGAATATCAATCACGTAATCACAGTCACTATAAGAGTTTAGCTCATCACAAATGCAATGTATAGAGAAAAAAGAGATTAAAAACTTAACAAAATATTAACATGACAAAATCTCCATTTTAATATAAAGGCCCTCAAAGGTGTTGATGGGATAAACTGCGATTGTGTGATTGGTATTTGATTTTAAGATGATGGGTTATAAATGCTTGCAGACTAGGTGACACTTGCTCTATTATAAAGATTTCCC
This sequence comes from Agrypnia vestita, assembly GCA_016648135.1. Lineage (NCBI taxonomy): Eukaryota > Metazoa > Arthropoda > Insecta > Trichoptera > Phryganeidae > Agrypnia > Agrypnia vestita. The sequence goes on from JADDOH010008832.1 coordinate 15,639, forward strand.
AACCCATCAAGAGTCACTGGGCGGAAAGCTTGAATCTGGACTTGAATATGCTGTTGGGAGACGGAGAGTACAAGGAGAAATACCGCTTGAGCATGATAAAGTGGAGCGAGGAAATGAGGGACAAAGATTATGGATGCTTTTGTCGACTGGCATGTGAAAAAGGTTATCTTTTTAAGTGATTTTATTCTGAGAAAAATTTGTTGTTTTTATTCAGCACTAAGCTATGATATATGACATTACATAGTAGACTCTCGTTTATCCAGAGTGGTAGGGAAAAAACGACCCAGATAAAAAAAACTGAATAATTTTTCCTTATTTATTTCAATATACAGCACAGAAGTACCTTTTACATAATAGTATATACAAGAGATCCAAAGAGTTGAACAGCATAAAAATACAGAATTTACATAGTATAGATAGTTGTTTAAAGTTATAACAGTAATTTAGAAAAAGGAGATGTATGTAGAGAAATATATACAAGGTTAAACAAATAGGTATAATAATTTGTTTTTGTGATTGCATTATGAATTCAGGACGGCACGGATTCTTTTCAAAAAACTGGAAAATAATTGCAAATGCAAGACTCAAAATTAAAAAAAAATACTCATAATTACACACAGATATATGGCACAATAATGCCATAAATAAAAATAAATAAAAAATTCTGGCAAACTTGATAAATTTTTTTGTTGTTTTGCTATGATGCACATGCTGATTTTTCCTCTTAGAGCCCGTTGTTTGAACAGTAGTAACGAAAATAATCAAGCAAAAAGGATAGATTTTTGCATTCTCTACTAATCAAAGAATTTGTTTTATGTAAATGTATGCTTTTTTTCATAACTATTACTATTATCACTGATAGCCATTTCCCTAGAGTTTCCAAATTTTTCAAAAATATATCTTACATGAGCAACAGCCAATTTGACAGCTGACGTTGATTTGTGCTCATTTTGGTTTGTTATTTCACCGTGAGTAGACTTACACCAGAACAATGCTTGCAAATTGTGCAAATTTATTCTGAAAAATCATGGTATTGTTATCAGATTTAAATACTAATAGCATAAAATTGTTTTACCAATAAGCCAAGCCATGGTCATTACCATAATTTTTATGTGTTTAATATCATTTTAATGTTCTATACCTCTAAAAAACACCCCTCATATTATTGTGAGTCTTTGATTTTGGATTTAATGCAATTATTTTTATTTTGTGTATGATTTCTTATTTATTCATATTGAAAACATGAAATCTTATTATCAATATTATTTTTAGTTATTGAACTATTTGGAACATTGTAACAAGCCAGCGTGAAGAGCTTTAGATGTTTGTGGAGGGGGTGGGCTAGCCAGGAGGAGCCTGGCGTGAAGGTGCCTGTGTGTTTCACTGGGTCCTAAAGAATATCTATGCAAAATTAGGTTTAGCTCGATCAAAGGGTGTAGGAATGTACAGGGAATAGACAGGCAGTCAGTTTTATGTATTTTTTATTTATTTATTTATTTCTTTTAAATTTATTTACACATATAAATGAAGGTAGTTGCTTCACTAGACAATGTCTGTTCTGAAGCAACTACCTGTACAGTTTTTTTTTTTAAGTTTGAACATTAGCAAGATATAATATATATAATACACATATATACACACATACATACAAATATACACTCATATACATCTACATATATATACATATACATACACACACACATATATATATATATAATATTAGAAATAAGATTTATATATTGTCTGTAAGAAATAAAACACTAACAAAAGACTATATATTAAAGAATTATACATTTAGACATTGTATATAGGGAGTAAAATCATTCAAACAGAAGCCAACAAAGCGGTTACCAAATGTAGGCAGACTACAAGATGAAAGCAATGTGTCATACATGACAGCTTTAATTTCATTGCAAAACAATTTTGTGACGATATTAATATGGACTGTATTGACTATATTAATATGGATGACACATTGGTCTCATTTTTTGTCCTACCTACACCAAAGAGCCACCTTGTTATTTTATGTTTGAATTCTTTTAACACCTTAAGACCCTTTACGTCTAATGGCAGGTTATTGTATATTCTTGGATCACAAAAAAAGAAAAATCTCTGTCCAAACTTTGTGTTCATTCTCGGCACCGTGAAGTTTCCACTTATCTTACTCCTTGTATCCCTGGCCTCTAAACGTGCCTGTGTGGATAGGATCTTAAAAAAATTAATTAATATGGATCTGGTGTACAGCTGTCGTATGTCCAGCACCTTAAAGGATTTAAATAGCTCTTCAGATTCATATCGAAGTGTCTTCTTATTTATCACCTGAACACCCGAACATATCACCCGTATGTTTATAGAAGTGGAAGTATTTTAATGACCTTTCAACTTAATTCCAATGTTTTTGTTTGCAGCCAAATTAAATAAGGTTTGGATAGTCAGCGATGTCAGGCGGAGAACCGATCTCAAATGGTTTAGAGAGTCTTACGGCTCTAAAGTGAAAACTGTTAAAGTCATCGCGAGTGACGATGTGAGGATACAGAGGGGCTGGGTGTTCACTCCGGGTGTAGACGATGCTGCATCAGAATGTGACCTCGATGAAGTTAAGGAATGGGACTATCTTATTGACAACTCTGATTCATCGGAAAGTTTTGAGAAGAAGTTGGCGGAAATATTAAAAGTTGTACAATTGTGATTCTCAGTGGTAAATTTAGTTTAAGGAAATCTTAAGGTTTTGGGCACAGATAGTAATTTTTTCTATTAAAATGGTCAAGCTTTCAGGTTTTAACACTGGATTATTATTATTATTGATGTATTTAGAGGGTTTAGAGCACACAAATAATTATGTGAGTTTTTTTTTTGTTTGTGGGCAAATGAGTAGGTACTTTTCTCTGGTGTGTGATAAATATTATTTTTTTCATCTATATATATTTATCTTTATATATAATTTACTTCGAATGCTCCAAATCAAACCATCTGGATTTTCAACACTATTTCTACGGAACGGGAATTATGGGTGAAAGTATTTAAAAAAAATAGTATAGTGTTATCAAGGGTATTTAAGATCTATATATATACTAAATTATCAATGTATAGATATATTCATTGACGTTATGATATCTGAAGCAATATCACTACATTTGAAAATTATGAATGAAATTTATATCTCAATGTTACCGGCATGGAAAAAAGAAATAGTTTAGATTTGTTCCACTTTTTTGGGAAAACGCGAAACAAAAATTGTGACCATTATATTCGATTAGATTCTGTTATCTAAAGTTGTAGTTAAAATTAAAAAAAAATATTTTTACAAATTTATTGATGTAATTATTTATTTTCTGCCACGATGTATTTTTATTTTCAAACTTTATTGTTTTATATATTTAATTAAATAAAAATAAATGTAAGTATCACAAATGAAAAGACTGAAACATTTTTAATAAATATGTACTCATATATCATTAAGTAATTTTAATTTAATGTCATGAAGTGTGAAACGGATTATTATATTACTAATATTACTTCAAGGGTAATCATTTTTTTTTTGTTATATTTCAGGCACATTTTGTACACAGTATAATAGAAGAATATTTGCATATTGTAAATGAATCTTTCTTATGGTTGATTTAATCTTTATTTATTTATAAATAATTTTTATTGCCACTCAATTTTTTTCAAATAATTTTTAGACAGTTTACCTTCATTTACATGGTTTTCTATAATATATTATATTTAGGATTCTGCATATTTATATTCATGTTATTACATTATTAAAATGAAGTTTATTTTATGAATATGATTTTTATTTGACTAAAAAAATATGGTAAACATTCTTAATTCATTGTATTCTGATATATATATGTTAATATTAAGATTTTTGCGGGTAAAAGATGAAGGATTATTTTCTAGGGTAACCCGCATATTGAAGTCTTGAGAAAGACTGTTATTATGTACCCAACGTTTCAGACAGATAGCACTGGCCATTCTCAGAGGGATTTTCGCCTTGTATTTCGAGTTCCGTTTTGAATTGGTGGCAAGCACACCCGTTCAATCCAGAAGTCAAGAATCCAAGATCCAATCTATCCTATATATATATATATATATATATTTAGTTACAAAAAATGAGAAATAAAAATTTCTACAATTATAAAAAATTATTTCTACTATTATAAAAAAATACAATTATCCAATTGTATTTTTTTAGAATAAGGTATATCTGGAGCAAAGTGGAATGTAAAAATGAGATAGTCTCTGTTGTGAAAATAAAGATTTTTTAAAATTGATCACCCAATATTTAAATTAATTATAAATTGAAATTATATTATTATATGCACATACATGCGTGGAAATAAAAATATATAATTTTATCAATAAATCAAGATATATTACAGATGTCTCATAGAGACGAAGCTATATTTTTATATGGGAAAGTAGGTATGGAAGTCCTTTTGGGTGTTCATAGGACTTACTACTTATCGCACAGCTGGCTTAAGTGATCACTTTACACAATGTAACGTTCGGCATTTCCACCCATGATAGACTACCACATCTATCAAAGTTGTATAAATATGTACATGTTTAAGATACACAACTTGTTTGGTATGCGAGTTGCATTTTTATTACCACATGCAAAGCTTTTAACTATTGATAATGCGTTACCTATATTCTGATTGGAGTTTTTGAAGCAATACCCCTTTTATTAAAAAACTTTCTGAATCGGAATAACTACAAAACGGACACAGTTTTTTTCTTTAATTAACAATGCTTATAAATTTCCTCACATTTTTGGAATGAATCAGTAGGTAGCAAAATGGGTTTCGCCCACAGACACAGAATACACATACATGAAATATATACATATACGGAAATATTCTTTTACTTCATGTGTCTGTTCCACGGTTGGTTCCAATACGTTTGACATGTTAAACTTTTTTTTTATGAACTGTACATTTTAAAACAAGTATGAAAAGGTCACACTAAATGCTCTTAAAAAGTATAATGTCTTAGTAAAGAAATTGCGATTTATTACAAAAACATTTTTAATATTTTTGATATTTAAAGCATTAACTTTGTGGTTAGACATTAAAACAGAGTGTTAGTTAACTTTAAACCGCTACTAGATTTTAGGTCACTTCGTCAGGACCAACACTACACTACTCTATGTTCACAACACTATACACCACAACCATAGTATTGTCAACTTTTAACCAATATTTATCACATGCGTGTTAATCTTGTCAAGGACAAGCATGCACTAAGTAGCCTACAGAACTATCAGGAATCTACAAGGGAGAGAGAGTGAGAAGGGGCGCGGTCTAAAGTGGGTGTTACCTAATCTTTTGTGAAAATTGGATTGAACAAAGGGCTGTATGGAAAATTGATTTAGTTATTTATTATTCACCGCTTCCCTAATGTAAAAAATTTCTAAATTATTTAATTTTAAACCTTTATTATTGGTAATAATAAAAATATTAACATTAGGGTACCTTGACCTTTTTTGCTTCAATTCAACATGCGCATGCGCATTCTGTCCAGCTATGTTCCAACTCAAGGTATACAACACAAACTAGAATTTCGAACAATGACAGTTCTCCATCAATACAAAAAATATTTTTTATATAAAAAAGAGGAAATTAACCAGTAAGCACATAATTCAATCACCGAAATAACACATTAAGAATTTGATCACAATCATACTATGAAAAATACATCATCAATAAGAAAATAAATAACAGCACCTGGAGTTTATGCAATTTTCATAACACTTTTCAAACGACTCTATGTCGTCACCAGGGACACGTGTGCAGTGAGAACAAAAAGCATGACTTTTATTTAAACATATATTTGGAAAAAATAAAGAATATTATATTATGAAATATTAAAATCTGAATAAAATGTTAATTATTGTGATTGGAATATTACGAGATATATATTGATTGGAATGTAACGAGTGGCTTGTTGGCGTAATGGCCATGACGCTCACCTAATGATCTGATTGTCGGTGGTTCGAGCCCCATTTCAGGACATCATCAAGTTAGTACTATTCTCATAGCTCAAACGTTTAGCTTGTTTTGAGAATAGTAAGAATATTGACACGCATTTCGTGTTCGTATCTTACCATTCTTAGCATTTGATTGGTGAGTCGTGACTTCATGGTGTGAAAATATTCCGTTACATGGGGCGCGCGTTATTTCGTTGCATATTAAAACATCACTCTAAACGCGCCTAAAGAAGAATAATTCCAAAAAAATATTTTCTTTAAATTTACGATAACCTTTGCGTGAAATTACGTGCTATGGCCAATGTCTACGAATGAGCTTTATGCACGTGTCCCGTATCTCGACGTCAAGCCGAAATCGGGTCATAGGCCAAGTCATAATAGTTATCAGAAAAATATTTAAAAAAATAAAAAAAACATTTTGAATACTTGGTTTGGTCAAAAAGTGACATTTTCATCCAAGCTGGAGCAGTTGACTTTGAATTTTGGACAAAAGTTTACAGAAGCATTCAATATTCAGGATTACATAATAATAATAAAAAATGAAGAAAAATAAAGATTTGTAGCAACAGGAGTGAAAAGACCGTCACAGGGTGTATAATTTTTAAAATACATGACTTAGATTTTTTAAAATATTTTCTGATAACTGTTATGACTTGGCCTATCACCCGATTTCGGCTTGACGTTGAGATACGGGACACCGATGATATAATAAACTGTAGATACGTTACAAGTGTGAAATTTTGGCAATTCAAAAGTAAGGTAATTAATTGCCTTACTTGCATTCGTTATCGAACGAACCTTCTTTGTGATCGGGCGCGAAGCTACGCCGAAAAAAAGTCCCGGGGAAAAGGAACAGAGTATCGTACACTATTGTAAGAATGAGTATGTTATTTTAGTCACCGTGACTTCAAATTACCTGGTTTTTACGTGATTACTTGATCATGTGATTTGTTATCTCTTGCAATGCAATATTTGCTACATATGAAAGCCGGCTAGTATGGGAATAACGTGTCCATATTATAATACGTCAATGCGGGACACCTATATAAGACTAGCGACCCAGCACCGTTTCGCCCGGTATACCTACTTTTGTTTTTATAGTGATTCACTATCAATAGATAGTATAAATTAATAGTTTTTAATTATAGCAGACGTGTGCCCTTGGGGGTATGTCCTCTCGGGTAGGCGATGCTTGTAATGTCCTCAACTGTCTGATAGTAGGTATACTGTACCACTGAATATTTTGTAGATAATTTAATTTTACACAATTCTTTCCTATACGATTTTTTGTGGATCAGGTAGCGTTTTCCATGAGAGCACTAATACCGTTAATGCTCAGCTCCTATATGTGCTAGGGTAATTTTTAATACAAAAAACCTTCATGTGACCATAACAGTAAAAAAACATAATATAAATATTCAAAAAATTTTGAATGCAGTCATCGAGGATTACTAATTTAGAATGTACTGAATTCCAGATTTTATAGGAAACTAGCTGCGTCCGTAGCTTCGCACGCGTAGATTTTTAGTAACTTTTACTCATATTTTTTTTTATCAAATTGTGTATTAAACTTAACATATACCTATCCAGATATACGTCGTCGTAGACTTTTTTATAGAACTTTTTGAGTTCCACAACTTCTCTATAGAAGGGCAGCGTTCGTAAAAAATGCATCGCTTGACCATTTTTTCGTCGACCTTTGTTGTATATAGGTCACCACGAAAAGCATCTTTATTTTAACGGGATAATATATAGCGTATATCCACCCTGAAAGTCTACTCTAAATATTGGTGAAAGAATTTTTGAAATCGGAAGTTTACGTAGTTTCGGAAATTACCTCCTAGGTACATCCAAACTTACAAACTTTACCTCTTTATTTATTAGTATAGATATAGCCTGTACATTTATAGGAAACATGATTTTGGAAAGGTACTTACATACAATCTAGAATTCAGTACATTGTAAATTAGTAATCCTCGGTGACTGCGTCCTAAACATTTTTTTTTTGGATATTGCTGCTTTTGCTTTTTTACCGTTCGCATATGGCTAACAGAGGCATATTATTTATTGCCTATTTGTCTAGAATCATTAATCATCAAAATAAAACATAACTGCAGACTGAAACAAGCGATAATACCTATTATCTAAATAATAATAGGTGTACCCATAAGTAATCAATTATTTTTGGTGTGGAATGTTTGCTTCAGTCAAGCTCAGTGAAGTGAACTTGTAAAGGCGTGTTTTATACGCAATATTATAATCCGTGGTCTTGTGACTTGTGACAATTAAATTTAAACTCTGTTGTAAAATGGCGGACAATCAAATAACTGAAGAACATTTACGTCATTGCATGCTGTTTCATTTTCTATCCGGTGTTAATGCAACGGTTGCAACAAAGAGAATTTGTGACGTGTATGGAACGTATTGAAAGTAAATAAGTGCCAACGTTGGTTTAGAAAATTTTCCGATGGTGATTTTGACTTGTCTGATAGCGATCGAAGTGGGCGTCTGGTAGGGTTTCATAATGACACTTTAAAAATACCTAGAAACATATTTTTCTTAAAATTCTACCAACAAGATGGCACTTATGGGTACCTACACCTAATACAACAGCCTCCACATTAGCTCCGGGGGAGAAATTACAACTTTATGATCTAATAATACACAAGTGGTTGATGCTAATGATCTTATCGACCATAAATGGAAAGACAAATCTGCTACCAAGAGTGTTGACCATCGGAGATCGTCTTTATCGGCCTTTGAACAAAAACAAAAGTAATAAAATTTATTTGAATGTTTTATTAAATGCTTAATAATAACTTACACTTATTATTGAGAATACGAATAAACCTACCACTCCGATTACCATTAAGGGCCGGTTGTTTGATCGGTAGTAATATTTAAAGTTTACAAAAAAGTGCATATTTTTGAACTTTCCGCTAATCTCGATTGTTTTGCAGTCTGTACCTACCTCGAAAAAAATTTCAATGAAATAAATAAAAATAAAACACGTATCTAGCAATATTCCCTTCACAATTATTATTATATATACATAACCGCAAATTAAAAAAAATATTCGATAAGTACATTTGAATAAAATTTAAAAATAATTAGGTATATGTAATGAAATAATAAATAATAATGTAATAAAATATTGTATTACCTGCTTTATAATTTTAAAATATATATATTTTAATATACCTACTATCAAACATGTAATATTTCAACAGATAACTATTTAATTTTGTTTTTTTTTTCCAAAATGTAGTATATGTTTACGTACTCGTGATTTAATTTATGCATTGTCTGCACGCCCCTGTAGTTTTTTGATTATTTTTAAAAATCGTTTATGGATAAAATTAAAAAACTTAACGATATTTATTCATTGAACAAAGTGAATAACGTGAGTGCATAAAACTTCATGTGTGGGTGTAGTAAGATTTTTTTGAAAATATTACTAGAAACTTGTGTTGAGAGTTAAAACAAAGAAATCTGGATCGCGATGGCGTGAAAGTGGGTCGTGCTGAAGAGGGTCACACCAACCCCAGAGGTCAGCACTCGGTGGACGTTCATCACGCTAGTAGAAGTAGACCTGTTTCCATTTAAGAAATACAATCGAATAAGTATATGTAAGCCGTGCGTACGGTGCACATTGTTGTGCACATTTACGGGGGTGTAAACACCAACACAACGAAACAATGTGCGTCTACGCACGGCTTACACATCTCATTGTATTTCTTAAATGAAAAGAGATCTACCTGCCTAATCCCTGAACACAAATGCACCCCTACAACAGCCGGGGGCGTGTGCCCAAATTATTACGATATTTGTGCACTCCAAATTACATAATGATTATGTTATTTAGAGTTCCAGCTCCAGTTTCAGTAGAAAGTGGATTTCAAAGGGTTGCGTTTTCGTGCTCTCACTTTAAATCGGAGCGTTTTCGGACCAAAGTGTTCAAACACATTTTAGGGCTTGTTCAGACACAGCGGGAACCGCGCGGTTTCAGAATCGCGTGGGATCCGCGCGGGTCTTATTTATGTAGGTTTGTGTGTAATCGTTCAGACATACAGTTGCCGGCAAACTTCTTGAAATTCTTTGGCGTAGTGGGGGAATGCGCAGAAGACGAAATTTGGGTCTCGTTGATGGAAAGGTAGATGCGCAAACTTCCCCCCACTACGCCGTAGAATTTCAAGATGTTTGCCGGCTACTGTACCCGCTAGAAAATAGAATCGCGCGGCGCCCGCGTGCCCCTTTCACAACAGGAGCACGCGTGAGCTCGTTGTGGATCGCTTGGACACTGAACTTATTATTGAAGTGGAGAAAAGACCTGCAATGTGGGATCTTCAGTATGAGGATTAGATACTCAAATAAAATTGCCAAGAACCAAGCTTGGCAGGAGTTGGTGGAGATATTTGGAAATGATGAAGACACGTTGGAAAAAAAAGAGTATTTTAGGTAGGTAAGTATTTATTCACCAAAAATGAACTGACAGAATGATATTTTTGTGCCTTGCCATGGAACACGGCCGTCGTTCACAAAGTAATGAGCGAATATATCTCTGATATTCAAAGACGGAGAACTGTCAAACTGGCGTTTATTATTCGCGCGCGCACACAAATCGCTTATTAACCGCGGCTGTCGCAATCTGCAATCGCACGATTCCCGCCTGTCTAAACGAGACCTTATCGTGAATACGAAACGCGCATACCTACAAGTAATGGTCTAGAACATTTTAAACTGTGAATATGAAACATACCTGCTCCATAATTAATTTTATAAAAAATAGAAGTACCTTGGAATATTCATCGGTTATTTGGGCACCTTTTTATAAAACACTTGTTGCAAGAATAGAAAAAGTGCAGAAAAAGTTTCTACGTATTTTGCCCTTTCGCCTTTCGATACAGAGCCTTTCGATACAGAAATCATCACAGCTACGAGGATCTTGCTTTTTTGTACAAACTGGAATACGGAAACGATTAGTGCATCCTGCGTACAGGTTGGCTTTGATATTTTGCAGAAATTATGTATTTCGACTTTTATTTTTTGTAGAAACAACGTTTGTTTCGTGTCTACCATATGTTAGCTTTTATGTTACGATGTGTATTTGCAGCACAGTATTAAAAATTAAAGGTTGAAGGAATTGGAAATTAATTAAAAATATTTTACAAATGAAGCGTCGCTACAGCAGGTTTTGAAAATCGCTTCTATTTATTTAAATTTTTATATATTAGGTCCTTACATATGAAATTGGCGTTTAGTATGGGAGGAACATAAAGCCGATTTTTTTTATTATAATATATTTATTTAATCAAAGTATGTACCATTGCTATCTATGCACTTTTGCTATCTCATAGATAGTTCATCGATCCCTTTACTAAAAAAACCATTCGGATGGGAATCAATAAAATCTTTGAAGGCGGTTTGGACTGCCCTATCGGAGTTGAATTTTTTCCTTTGCAAAAAGTTATCCAAAGTTCGAAAAAATTGGTAATCTGTTGAGGCAAGGTTCGAAGAGTACGGTGGATGTCTTAGACATTCCAATTGAAGCTCCTCTAATTTGGTAGCCGTCTGTTGTGCAGTGTGTGGTCTAGCGTTATCATGAAGCAGCAGTGGCCTAGAGCGATTAACCAGCCTCGGTTGTTTAGCAGCTAGCTTTTCCATCATGGTTTGCAGTTGCTGACAATAGACATCTGCCGTAATCGTCTGGCCAGATTTAAGAAAGCTGTAGTGAACGACACCAGCACTAGTCCACCAAACGCTCACAAGTAACTTTTTTGGAGTCAATTTTCGCTTGGGGCATGGTTTGGCTGGTTCGGCAGGGTTCAGCCATTGCAATGAGCGCTTCCGAGTATCGTACAGGATCCACTTTTCATCACAGGTAATGATTCGATTTAAAATCCCTTCATTATTGTGCCGGTTGAGTAATGCAACGCAGCAGTCAACGCGCGGTTGTTGATTTGCTTCACTCAATTCGTGAGGTACCCACCTTTCAAGCTTTTTCACCTTACCAATTTGCTTCAAGTGGATTAAAACAGTTTTATCACTAACACCGCAGCCTGCAGCTAACTCGGATGTGGTTTGCGATGGATCCGCTTCCACAATAGCCTTCAATTCTTCATTATCAACTTTCGTCTCCGGCCGTCCACGGGGCTTGTTCTGCAGGTCGAAATTTCCAGAACGAAAACGTTGGAACCAAAAACGCACTGTGTTTTCTTTTGCGGCACCGTCGCCATACACATCATTAATCCTTCGAGCCGTTTCTGCAGCACTGGTGCCACGGTGGAACTCGTACTCGTAAATAACGCGATATTTCAAGTTTTTCATTTTGTAAACTGAGTGACGCAAAGAAAAAAACAATTGAGGAAAAAACAAATGAATTATAATTTTCAAAACACAAATACATGAGTAAATAGCTGTATAAATTTGGATTTGGAATTCCTAACCAAAGAAAAGATATTTGAGATCAAATTTGCCAGTACGGCAAAACGCCAATTTCATATGTAAGGACCTAATATTACGTCCCTATGTTATTATGGTTGGAATAGAGTGATATGAAAGTTGCTATAAGTTCACTATGAGAAGTCTTTAAATTTTGTATTTTCAAAAAAAATATATTATGCGCATTCTAGGTTGTCATGCGGTAGTTGCGATCGCATAATGTTAATTTGGAAATATTGTAATTCATAGTGTATCTTCATTCTACCCATATGAAAATTGTAGACATGAATATTTTAATTTATTTCTAAATAGTACCTACCTATACTGATGTGAGATGACATCACACATCGGCGGGTATAGTTCGCAATATAAATCAGATATACAACTTGTGTTTGCAGTTGTCAAACAGTTTCTAACAGAAATAACCTATCTCACATCTGCGAATATAGGGTGATTTTGGAGTAGGCGATATTAAATTCTGTGTTTGTGTTATTTTGATTCTTCATTTCTGGCTATTATTATTTATTTATTTATTAGTGCTTTATAGCTATTAATTTATTTTTGCTTATCGGTACAAATTATAACTGGGGATTTTAGGTACATAATTGAGACGCATGCTTCATTTAGCGTTTGTTTAGATCGTGAAACAGGGTGTAACAAAATGCAGAACCGCGCTGAAAATTTAAATGTGATATTTTTTGTTCACCTATAAGTATAAGATAGTAGACATTCAGGAGAAGCAATGAGAGGATGGATATATTTATTGTTCGAATTGGCAAATTTATTTTTCCGTCCTGCACAAGATACTCAGTGGATGTATTGATTCTCTTTCTTTATCTTACATAAATTACTATGCGTAACTTCGCATAAGAAACCCGGAATCCTTAGAATCAATCAGGATCCTAATGATGTTAGTTATTTTTCTCTCATCAAAAAAAATGTGTCATAATGTACATATTTGTACTGTGCTACCCTAATCTTGATGATGATTTTCTCGCAGATACCCTATCATCATTTAAAAATCACTCACATTCTTGGAAATAATCTGAATCCCTAGAACGTAATATCAATTATTTATTTACATGTTTGTACATGATCGCACTGCATTCATAAATTAAATATGAGCAGACCGAAGACACTTTTGAAATGAATGTATTTTTTATGTATTTTGTACCCAGTGTTCTGTTAGCATCACATTAAAAATTAAATCATAAACTAGTAGAAAGTAATTTACAAGTAACGGTGAACTATCCGTGTATCCATGTCCGGCGAAAAGTGGTCATAATATTAACAAATAATACAATCAAGGACCTTATAATACTACTAACATATAATAATACCAAAATAATATTACGTGAAAAATTAGAATTTCTTATTTCAAATTCGCCGATTCAGTTAGCATAGTTAGAAAGAATCGACAAAGAATACTGAACACCAACTTGATCCATAACATAAGAGGCCCCAGTACACGTATTTCGTATTTGCTCTCGATTTAAACGTAAACTTATTAAATTATTTTGCAAAACTCATAGGTAAACAGGCTTTTAATCAATTTTATTATGATAGATCCATTTACTCTTGAAATATTTCCTTAAAAAAATACGAACAAATATATTGTTATAACATCAAAAAAATTATAACCCCGAAACACTATTTTAGTTTTCATGCAATAGAGTTATCTTAGGTACACTTAATCTCGTACATTTTCAAATAAAGACCAAATATTTTATTCACAAATTGATTTATACAGTTTGAAAAAGAAGTGGTGCTATTCAGACATTAATATTTTTCGACAATTTGTTAAATATATCGTTTTAAAAAATACAAAAATTAAACATTCTGTTTCCTATATTGCAGTATCCATAAAACCATTAAAATATCGATTATTTTAATTAAATTTTACAGCATACTAAGATAATTTCACTGTCATTAAGATAAAAATATTAAAAATATTATACCTCATAATCAAGAACTCGAATTAATTAAATCGTATAGTATGTTTTGGCCGTGCGCGCTCGCCATCGGCGGCGAACCCGCGCATTTCAGACTAATACGAAAATCGTGTACTGGGGCCTCTGTGTGACTTTACATAGTCAGATAAGCATCGAAATTAATAACCATCATGTCATTTCTGCAGGAGGAGGCAGAGAGAATAGAACGCCGCACTAGAAGAACTTCCACCCTTGAATGCCAAAGTGTGTGACCCGTCAGAAGCACACGACATATAGAGAACTTAGCAAAGACACGAACTAATATTCCGTATTTTTGATGGGTTACAGCTAGTATCACCATATTTTATTTTTTATTATTTATCCCATTATTACGGAAGATATATAATTCCTCATTGACATTTTGTGGTGTGTTAGATAAATGAAATAGAAATGTTCGTAGCTATTTTAATTTTGTCGGAAATATTCTGAATAGGAAATAAAACCCCTTACTAAAATAGTACTATTGTGGGGCGTTAATGAAGTCCTTGTTAATTATTCAAAAATTAGTACCTCGTGAGGTGTCTCGGCCCGCCCCCGTCCTACCCTTCCAATGTAATATTAAAACTGGTTCCAAAATAAACATCGCACAAAATTAAAAAATAAATACTACTACGTATGAAATGATAAACGTATGTTAGGAATAAGTCAAGAATACAACCGAACTTGAATTTTGATGAAAGAAAAATTATTCCTGGTGTAATAAAGGGTCCTGATTACATAAATGAAGTCAAATTTTCCCGCTTGCTGGTTTAAAAGCAGTTATTTCAAGTTTAAAAATGATACTTTTTGACACTTTGCGCCATAGATGCCCATATAATAAAACAAGAAACCGTAGAAAATTAATGTTAAGTCTGCTGAAAAGGCCAAGTTTGTATTAAAAATGGAAATAAGTGTAGGCGACGTATCCGGTAGGGAAAAGGCAAATTTTTTGTTAAAAACAGATTCAAATTCGCAATGAAATTTTCTTAGGTAATGTGAGGCATACATTATATTGCACGGGGCGCGCGCCGGCGTAATGCAGGATCGTATAGTTGACATGTTTGATAATGAATGGGCCCACTTATGATAAACGTGATTTGTCAATTTCTATGAATAAAACAGCAAAAATCTATATTTTGTATATGCATCTATGGCGTGAAGTGTCAAAATGTATCATTTTTAAACTTGAAATAACTGCTTTTAAACCAGCAAGCGGAAAATTTTTACTTCATTTATGTTATCAGGACCCTTTATTACACCAGGAACAATTTTTCTTTCTTCAAAATTCAAGTTTGGTTGTATTCTTGACTATAGCCGTATGTTATTGTAGAGATATCGATTCTTCTTCTTTCTCTTATCCCGTTTCCCATTTTATTTGGGGGTCGGCTCTCCTTGCTATTTTTTTTTGCACGACTCCTTATTCCGGGCCATCGCTTCGCCCGACTGGGCTTTCTTCAGGACTTCCTCCACACTACTTCACCACGTGGCGCTGGGTCGACCACTACCTCTTTTAGTTTCTTGTATTTTGAGTGCGGTATGCACTGCATGATCTCCATGCCTTATTACGTCTCGAGGAGAGATTACATCCTCGATGACTGCATAATTTTTTTTTGAATATTGCTGCCTTTGCTTTTATACCCCACACTTGTATTATTATTGTATTAAGTATCACTGACATTTTGAATCGACGGAGATTTTACAGAATAACAACCAACTTTTGTTTTCTAGCAATTATAAATAAAAATATAAAAGTGTCCATGATTTAAATAATTTCTGAATAGTATCAAAAAGTAGGCACTTGTCTGAACATCTGAGATTAATTTGCATTTTTTTATGCGTGTATGTAAGTATGACCCCAAATATATGTAAGAATGCATTGTCATCGACATCGAGTCGATGTGCAAAATTTCAGCCTGATTGGATGACGGGAAGTGTGTCAATTTTCACTTCCAAAGTTTTTCCACAAGAAATCAAGGTCAATGGTAAATTTAATATAAAGGATTTAACAATAAAAATACGCCAATTACCCGAATTCTCTGGATTATCGCGGATTAGTGAGAATGATTAAAATTAAAAAGTTAAGAGAATAAGTGAGGTGACCACACATAAGTCGCCTCACAATAGCATTAATTTCTTAATGATAAGTTTCGACAAAAGATTAGTTAGTTTACGTTAGATTCAATTATGTAGGTTTCGTTATTTTAATAAAAATCACAATTAGGAATTGGGTGGAATTTTTTTTTTCATTATATTTTGTCATAACTAGAATAATAATACTGTGTGGAACATATTATATTACCATGTAATTTTATAGTCTCAAGCACACACCACCAAAATATGTAGACTTAAACTAACGTTAAATTCTTTGTACTCAACCTGGTGCCGCGGCCGGTTCCAATACGTTTAATTTGCTAATACGCTCTTAAATTTTGAAACAATTATGAATAGATACCCCTAAAAGATAAGCGAACAAATACCCGTATAATGTCTTAATAAATAATTCGCGCTTCATTAAAAGAAGACTTTTTACTTTAGGAATTCGGTTTAGAACGAAGTTTAAGAAAGTAAAAGAAAAACGACGTCTATCGTAGAAAATACATTTTTAGTGGGTGGGTAATTTAATTATGAAACAATAATACTTTAAGTGCAGTATAAATGTGACATAAGCATACGCGATGAAGACATTCTTTTGCTATTTTCTAAAGAACGGGTTGAGTTGAGTAGGTACTCTGTTAATTTTTATACACTTATCTAAAATAAGTAAGTAAAATTTATATATTTTATGCCGCTGAAGTGAATGCGCCTGATAAATAAGTTATACACAACCAAAGAATCCTATGCAACAAAGTGCCATTCAGAATAATACTTGGAACACTGACTTATAAAGTTCCGATAATCTCATTGAAAGTTTAAAAATATATTTTTTTAAAGTTGTGAATGTAAAATAAAAATTTGACCGGAAAGTACATTTTTATGATTTTTTTTATACGGATCATCTTAATTATATCCCACACCCTCTAGATTCAAACTACTTCAATGAAATTTTATCGAAGTACGTGATTATTCTAAATATTATACTATAGCCAGACCGCATTCAAAAGAATGTGCGCAAAAAATATGTGCGTTGTTACGATGCAAAAAATTAACACAAAATAAGTTTTCTATTAAGTAAGTAACCTTTTTAAAACTAAAATATATATATTTATTTGGAATATCATATTAAGGCTTGTAATACGGGCTTGCCAGGCAACTTTCCCCGCTTTCTTCTTACCGGACAAGGCTAGGGAATGGTCTTTTAATTGTGGTCGACCTATAGAAGCTAATTAATTCGTTTAATTGAGCGCGCGAACAAAATTGTTGCGGTGCTGGTTTCCCGAATAAATAAATAAATAAATGAAACAAGCCGCGCTTTCCGCCCCACCCTACTGAAAGGTTCTCGCGCCGGCCGCCCTCACTGCGGCTCCAGCAGGGCCCCCGTCAGCCCCCAGCAGCCCGAGTCGTGGACCCTCGCGGCCCCCGCGAGGCCTCCGCACATTCCCGGAATTGATCGCTCTCGTTGTCAGTACGACGTGCGCTCCCTATAAATAATTCCCATAAAAACTAAAAACGAGTCAGTATCGATATCGCATTATGCGAAGGTGCCCGAGGAGTCGCGAGCCGAGCCGAGCGGCGGCGGAACCTCCCGAAGCGGCCCGCTACCGTAGCGCCGCGAAACCTTTTCCGCTGAAATACGTCAGGGGCGTTCAGCGTCGCGGCGCTCGGGCCTCTGATTATCAAAAATAAGAAGAAATAAAAAAAAATATCAACGTAAAAGCGTGCACGCAGTAAAAATACATGTGTATTATTTCACGTGTTGTTATATTGATAAACATATTTGATAAACTTTTTTTAAACTCAATTTAACACAATTGCCAATATCACCACTTATTGACAAAAGCCAATAATTTCACTTACGTACCTAGCTTATTGCCTCGGCCCTATCTAATCCTACCTCTTCACCCTTTCGCCATTCAGTCCTATCCTCCCTTTTTTATATTTGGACTTTAATCTCACATTTCGTAACTTATAACCTGCTTATTTCTTACTTAATATGGTGTTGGTTCATTATTGAATCTCTGTTATAGGTTTACCTCTCATTTATCTACGATATATATTAATAAGATCATCACTATGGCCCCACCCTCCCACGTAGTAGCTTTCGTCACTGCCGTCTATATTTACGGGTAGACTTTTAATTTTTATTTATTTATTAATTAACGCTCTGTAGGGCTTTTACAACAGATAGATAAAGTATACATTAACAGAATATATAGTTTTAAAAAAAAAGATAATAACATGTAAACATCTATTAACATGTAGATCTATTACGACCTCACCGGGAATCGAACCCGGAACCCTCCGTCTGTGATTTATTTATTTATTTATTAATTAACGCCCTATAGGACTTTTACAACAGATAGGTTAAGTATACATTAACGTAATTTAACAGAATATAGTTTAAAGAAAAAAAAACATGTAAACATAATAATGACATTAAGTGGAAAGAAAATTCTTAAAATACACATACAAATATATAAAGATAAATATAATATAAAGTAAAAAGGAAATATATAAAAAGCAGAAGTATAAGAAAAACATAATAAAATAGAAATTTAAAAACAAAAAAAGTAATATTGTAGAGTGAAAAGATATAGCACACGCTTTGAAAGTCATATTATTATAAAAAATATACATACAAATACAAATCAATTATTTAAGTCCAAATCGACAAATACTAGTAATCTTTCAATACATCTTTTAATGCATGTTTGTATAATATACAGTTATTAGCAAAGACGTCCGGTTGCTCCTATCTGTTTGCTGGTCTAGGAAGCCTTTGCAGTGGGGATAATGAGGTTTTCCCAAGTTTTCTCGCTTCTTTCTTAATACTATCACCCTATATTTTTTTCTCGGAGTGGGAAGGGAAGAACTATTCGATTCCCTCAACGAAATAAATTAAATCTGCTGTAATTAAAACGAAAGATTATAATTTTTTATTTTACATAAAATAACTTTATAAACACCACTTTTTTATTGAAATAATTCAACATGTTTCGAAGCCAATGGCTTCTTCATCAGGATAACAAAAATAATATTTAAAATCGAAGTATAGATAATTTATTTATTTATTTAATTAATTTAATACACGGTACAACGTACCATTAAAGAAACAATACATATAAACATGTTTAGATTGATAGGTAATAATATAAAAAGGAGATAAGGTATAATTCTATCAAAAACAATTAATAAAGTGATATATAAAGAAAAATAAAACATTACTTAACATAAAGTATAACAAATTTACATCAAATGAAATAATAGTTATCAAATCAAATATGAAAGTCAACAATCAATAAAACTACAACAAATTAAAATAATTATGTCTGAAATTCAAGAAGCAACAAAATTACAACAAAATGAAATAATTGTAAACAAATCAAATCTGAAACTCAAGAAGCAATAAAAATGACAGTAAAATAAAATGAAATGTAAAATTAAAAAATCTAAAAACAAGAGATAGACATGACATCAATAACCAATTATAAACGACCGAATTCGTCCAGAAGAGCTTTCTTGTAGGCGGCTAGTGTTTCCGAAAAAACATCCGATAGGTAGCCATACTCGTTTCCTGACCTATGGAGCCTTCTAATAGGTGAGCTATAGAGATAATTTACACTAACATTGTCACAATGAAACGATATACTTTGTCTAGTGCTCCTGGAAGGGATGTGATAAAAAATTAGCTGCGTTAGTTCTGAACTGTTGTAATAATTATTTACGATTTTATACAGTAATACGAGGTCAGCAATTTTCCTTCTATCGGATAATCTATTTAGTTCTGAACTGTTGTAATAATTATTTACGATTTTATACAGTAATACGAGGTCAGCAATTTTCCGTCTATCGGATAATCTATTTAGATAATCAAAATATTAAAAAAGTTATATATGGAAAATAAATAATATAAAGCACCTTAGTACCTAAGTAGTAATAAATTTAAAAGATAACTATTTGCAAAAAGGACCTGATTATTTATAATATTCAATTTACTATTGACACTCTTTCTTATTTCCAAAATTTCTAATTCATCAAACTGTGATTCTGTATAATTTGTATGTAAAATTCGTAAACCCTTATTTTATATAAATTATAATTAAGTCACCTCAAAATAATTTTGCTACATTCGAAGAAGACGAAAGACTATTATCCGTCCACGGTAGAGTCGAGGGTCGCGACGGCAGGTTGGGCGGCCCTGCATTAGCGAACTTTCATCGATCGGCAGGTCGGCGCCGGCGGGCGCGGGCCCGGCCTTCCGGCGCGCAGTCCGCCGCGAGCCGCCGCCGCGACCCCGCGACCCGTGAGCCCAGCAGCAGCCGCACCAGCCCCGAGGCAGCGGCCGCGACATGGATTAGCCCGGCCGAGCGCCAGTGCAGTGTCCCGCGTCCCGTGTCCCGCGTCCGGACAGTCCCCCGCAGCGCCCGCGATGCGCGCCACCTAGCGCCCGTCGCGTTGCATTGCGTAACCGCCGCGCGGCGCTTTGTTCGAGCCCGTGTTATGGTGTCCGGCCCGAGCGGCCCGGCGACCGAAGCCTGAGCGCCCCCGAGCCGCAGGAAGGACCCCGGTAAGTGCCCTCCCCCCCGGCGCCGCGGCGCCCGCTGCGCCCGAGCCTGACGCGCGCCCCCCAAACAGTTCTCGAACGACCACACTCTGCGGAGCGGCAGTAGTCCCTTACGAAACTTAGATTTAGCGCCGCGGATCGATAGTTGCATAAAGATCTTCGCGAGTATGCTCGCTTTTCGCGAAAGTTTCTCCGGTTCGGCACGTCCCTTCGAGGACGGACGGGAGGGAACGAACTTCGCGCTCGTTTGGTGCGGTAATAAAACAGTGACAGAAGGGGGATAAATTTCGAGATGTATTATTTAATTGATAGTAAATATATGATCGAAGACCAGTGAGTAAACAACACTGAAAGAGTGTGATTTAATGTGCATTCGTAGATTCCGAACTTTCTTGTATTTTGATAAGATTCGTATTATAAAATTGTTGTGTGTATTAAGCCAATTATGTTTGTGAAAACTATTTTGGTTTACTTTTGTTTATGACTCGTGAGTATCTAGAAAATATATCGTATTTACCGTTTTCTAATTAATGAAACTTAACAACAAATCACACACTCACTCACGGTTATCTGAAAAGATCGGGAATTTGAAGAAGTGACGTCCTTGCGGGGGAATTTTCCTTTCTCCGCACAAAGCAAAAGGAGTAGGTTATTATGTAAGGTCATCAAACACTGCGGCTTCCAGCGCTGCCGGAGGAAACTCGGCCTTACGACACCCTCCAGCTTCAATCTCGGGACTAGTTTTGTAAATATTATTCCGTGTGACGTGTGTCGCCAGGAAATCGACTAATCGGAAAAAAATCGATTATTAGAGGAGATACCGGTCTACGGTACAGGCAATTTTCCTTGTGTAAGCGATTTCGTTTATTGGTTGCTAGGCAATCTTTTGTTGTACGTATTCGGACAGTGAAAAATGCTTTTAATTCCACTGAAAGCCTCCATTATCGCCATCAGACTGTTCAACACTGACAACTGGCAATACAAAATCAAACAAAATTTATAAATAGTGTATTATAAATATTTAGTGATTGGCTGAATATTGATTTCATGTAGTGAATTGGTTGTTACTTGATGTTTCATATTATGAATTAATTCCTTTTTACTAATTTTGTCCCATAATTTCACAATTCGTCCTCAAGTAGCGGATTTCCGTTATTTATAAATTGTTATAAATTGAAATAATAAATAGCTTATTCATTGGACAGCGACCGTAGAATAGTACTATAGCGTATTATTAGAGCATTATCATTTCTAATATAGAGTAATATGTCTTAGTAATATCTTAGTTCTTATCAATTGATTTATGAATAATATTTCTTAATACTCAAAATAGTATACACAGAAAGTAAACTTAAATCGTATTTCTAATACGAAACCCAAAACATGATAAATAATGGATCTTATTTATATACATAATTATTCAAAATAATAATACTTAATAGATTTTGAAATGAAATCACATATTTTTACTTTTTTTCAATTTTTTAAAATTGGTAACTATTAACTCGTTAAGTAGTCTATCGGCAACAAAAAGTCCTGGTGGCGACTATATTTTTCGATATATAGATTTTTTCTATGTCTCCTTTTGTATAAGTGATTCGTCTAATTTGTATTGAATTATAATTTTACTTTATATTTAAATAAATTGATAATTTACCTAGTGCTTACTTTATAAATTGTTTTTAAAACATCTAATTTAAGCACGGTTAAAGTACAAGTTATGTAAAAGAACGTGAAAAATTCATCATATAAACAATTGTATTGCGTTGTAGACGTATTGCTTTAAAAATGATTTTTTACAAACTTTAAGAGCACTCCAGACATGTGTTATATAAGAAAAGAAAACAAAAAAAAAAATGGAAAATGACAAAACAAAATAAAAAGTAAACAACCAATTCAATATCGTCACAAATAAAAAGTAATGATTGAACTATATACCTAGTATATTTTTGCCAGGGCGTAGATACAACATAAAATTTCGAAGAAAGCTTTGAGAGCGCGAAGCTAGAAATGCAAGGTTTACATTAATTAATACGAAGAGAATTTTATTTAAATGTTTACATTTTTATTTTCTTAAAAAGGATTTGTTACAATTTTGTTTGTCTTTTAAAAGTAATCACAGTACAACAATGTACAAGTACACAGGTCGATTTTTTGGTAACGGCACTTCAAGAATGTGTTCGATATATCCACTGATGCCACCAGCTTTGTTTTCGGTGGAAATCGGTACACAACACATCCTTGAAGTGCCATCAGGCGACTGATGGAGCCCAAGTCTAAATTGAGCTGTGGAGCTATCGAAGAAGAAGAATGATTATCCCTCTGTGGACAAAATCCAGTAATCGTGTTCTCAGAATAGATATATAATAATATAATTAAAATCAAAATCTCCGTTCTACCTTTAAAGTAACATTTTGGTAACAAAAACGTTTATCTAAATTAGGTCTATTGGATTATGGCGTATTTGTTTCTCATTCCCTCCATGGAGAAGTTTACTATTTTTTCATTGAATGGAAATGAAAATTTGGGTAAAATTGAAAAGTCTGAAAGTAAAGTTCTGATAACAAAGTTATAAAATTTTAAATTTGCGTTCCGTCCGGTGGAGTCGCGTGACGTCATCTCTCGTACCCGGTGTACATCGCGGCTCCGGCTATGCGGACGCGTGACGTCACAGGCGAGTTGGAGGTCAATCATTCAGTGCTATAATACTTTTAAAATATTTTTTTACCTCTTACTTATTGACATATTTCAACAATTTTTTCACCAATTTATTAGTTTTAGTCTATTGTTTAGTTACAACGTACTATATATTATCAACACAATGAAACTTCTCCATTGAGGTTCGAGTCCAGTTTCTCCTTGCCCTTGCTCGATGTCGATGGGTTGCCAGGATTCGCTAAAAACATCGCATGTTATGTCCTTTTTTCAAACCTTTTGGATGTTCAATCAGTACCTAGGGGCGTGCAGTGAGGACAAGAAACATGAATTTTATTTAAACACTAATTTTACTTAAAAACCCGCAGCTTCGCCTGCGTGAAATTCAGTTTGAGACTATACGAGTTTCAGTGAAAAATCAATACAGTCCAAACAATGTTGTGAAAAAGGCAATTTTAATCTACATAAAATTTTCCTTTTGTCGATAAGCAAATTTATTTTGATAAGAATTTAACATTATCTACTTAAATTACCCTCGACAGATTAAAACTAATTTTAAATGTATATTTTATCAATTTCTAAAATAACCTTAACAAAACTATATGTTGTGCCAGACTTTAATATAGGTATTTTTGAGTTCTACAACTTTTGTATAAAAAGCATTAATATATTTCTTACCGTAAGGGCAGCGTTCGTAAGAAATGAATTCGCTCGATTGTTTTTTCGTCGACTTAGTTGCAAAATCGGTCTCCACAAAAAGCCATATATAATATATTATTTCGATTTCTTTTCACAATATATGCTTAGGAAAAAGTCATACTTCTTATGCTCACGGCACGCCCCTGTCACTACCCATACCTGTATGTATCATGGCATACGTAAACATATCAAGAATCAAAAGTATCTATTCTAAATTGAATCTTTTCGTCGCTAATTAAATAAACGAAACCTATTTTTCATCCCTTGTAACTAAGATGGATAAAAATCCATCACTAAGATGGATAAAAACGGGTTCTGTAAGGCGTATCAGCCATCAGTCATGAAAGGGTTTATCATAGACGTACTATAAATATAGGCTAGTTACTAACCAATATATCTGCTACACAGAACGACCACACGAATTACTATGAACATAGACGTACATTGCGGGAGTTGGTCTAGGGGTGTCCAAAATGTATAAATGTCCGCGCGATATATTTATAAAATATTAATACAATACACAACCCTGTTTATATTTGTATCTCTTTTACACGTATGTTGCGCTATAAGAAAGAAAGAGAAAATACCATAGAGTAAATATCGCAATTCGCTACAACTTTATATGCATTCATTCTTAAAAATTATGTTTCATTGTCCTTTCTTATACGTGGTTATGAAAATAATTTTTATCTCTTTCTGACTGATACATTTAGTATGTAATAGTACACAGCAAAAACAGCAGATGTCTCAGATTTGTTTTTTAGTGACTAGTATTTTATTTATTTACTAGCTGTCATCGCGCGGCTTCGCACGCGTAGATTTTTAAAATTGGATCGCCATAGAACTTTCGCGAACCTTCTAGAACATTCTCCTTCCAGAACCTTCAAGAAATTCGAATGTACAGAA
The DNA here is from genome assembly GCA_016648135.1 of Agrypnia vestita. Lineage (NCBI taxonomy): Eukaryota > Metazoa > Arthropoda > Insecta > Trichoptera > Phryganeidae > Agrypnia > Agrypnia vestita. The sequence continues at coordinate 40,966 of JADDOH010008832.1, forward strand.
ACCTTCTAGACACACCGACACATTCCGCCACTCAGTTTAGAACCTTATAGAACTTTCGGGAATTTTCTAGAACCTTCTCCTTCCAGAACTTTCTTGAGCAGGTTTTTCCGGAACCTTCTAGACTCATCGACACAGTCAGCGCGCCTATTTTGAAACAGTCTGAAGCATTTGCGGCCTTCCTATAACAAAACAATGTGCTAGAAAGCACATTTTCGTCACCCACTCCCTCCCACGCACAGCCACCCCCACCAAACTCGCATATTTTCGATGTGACACCAAAAGCTATCCACCACCATAACCACCGGTGGGTGGTTGTGGAGAAAACTTGGCGGGTAGGGAAACACGGGTTTCTTTATATATATATAAATTTATTTTATTGTTTATTTACATTTGTTAATACAAGTTACTAATTACTGCCACACTAGGTAAAAACCTGTTCTGTGGCAGTTATTCTCATGTGATATTTATGTATATCCTGTCCTGTGTGCATATTCTCCCAGTGAACCCGAGTGGGTTCTCATTTATTATAGAATTGACTTTGTGATTGAGTTCTCGACTGCTTATTATTTATATTATTGTTTACTTGACTGCTTATTCTATATACTGTATTATTAACTAAGATTTGATGTATAAGATTTTCTTTTCTTTCCTTTCAATTGTTATATAATTAGATTACACTACCTATACCTATGATTGTAAGTGGTTATCCCTCACCACACACAAGAATATAATTCTTTTTGGTAAATATCGATTTGTAAACATTTATGTATGATTGTAGAAAAAAATAAATATATATGTGTATAATAAAGTAAATATACGGATTACTAGAAGCCGAGCAAAACTCATTAACGGCGTCGCTGGAGAAACCCACTCCTCCACAAACACCTGACGCAGAATTTTTTAAACTTTCACTTGACGGTGAGCTCCGAACCCAAACGGTTGTACGCTTTTTGGAGAAGCAGCTCATCGACAAGGCGCCCTGAAGATGAACAGTGAGATCGACGACGATCAGATCAGTGACGACTGGTCCTGACGACCAGAATTTGACGCGGGTTACCCCCAAAGTAGTTAGAACTAACATATATATATATATATATATAATATAGTATATAGATATACCTATAATATATCGATATATCAGTATAAACCATCTATTAATAACTAGTGATATATGTATATATATATATAACCCCCAAAGTAGTTAGAACTAACATATATATATATATATATATATATACTATTAATCAAATAAATAAAAAATTCACAAATGACAATTAAAGAAAGTATAATCTAAGAATGAAAGTAGATCAATAATAATAAAGTAGGTGTATATGTATAGTACGTCTATGGTTCCAATACATTTGTTTGAAAACCTATTGGTTTTACCAAAATGTTTCCAATGAATTATTTTAAGTACGAAAAGTGTTAGTGACACCCACCTTGCCACGGCTTCTCAACCCGCGGCGCGCCGAACTAGGTCACCGCAGGAGCGAAGGGGGTCACCGCTGCCCCCAGCAGAACTTTGCTTTAACGGAATTATAAGTGCTCGCAAACAAGTAACTGGATTTGGACGGCGTCCAGCACCAGACAGAGTTAACTCGCACTTCACGAGGAAGCAGATTTCCCGATATGATTCGCCGCATGTACGCATTTAAATGGAAAATGAATGGCTTCCAACGTAATACGTTTGTAACGCAGCCCCTAAAATTTATATTTATGATAAACACAACAAAATGGAATTTTTACACAATTATTTATAAAATATAGTGTGTGACAGAGCTAGTCAAGAATACTTTACAGGTAGATTCTTAGATTAGAAAATGTCCAAGTAACCATTAGCTAATATCAATAGTTATCGAGTTATGCAATATCAAAGTTTTTTTTTTTTTTTAATTTTGTGAAGTATCATTATATAGTAACTCATATCGATTACGAAAAATTCATTCGTTTCAATAAAAGTTAAATAAAATAATAAAAATCCTGAAAATTTCAAATGGAATTGGAAGATTTTTATCATTTTATTGTACTTGTATTAAAGGGAATGAATTTTTCATATTAGATATAACTTACTGTAACGATAGTCCAACGTTTTGCAAAAAAATAAGTCAGAAATATTGAAAATTAATGCAAACTTTGATGTCCCATATCTCCTTAACTATTGATATAAGCCATGGTTGCTTGAACATTTTCGACTCATCAAGGCAAGAATCTACCTGTAAAGTATTGAAGACTAGCTCTGTTACATCCTCTATATGTATGTATTTATAAAGGTACTATTTAAAACCTAAAAATTAATGCAAACTTTGTGGTCGCATATCTCCTTAACTATCGATATAAGGTCATGGTTGCTTGAACATTTTCGATTCACAATCAAGGCAACAATCTACCTGTAAAGTATTGTAAACTAGCTCTGTTACATCCTCTATATGTATGTATTTATAAAGGTACTATTTAAAACCTAAAAATTAATGCAAACTTTGTGGTCGCATATCTCCTTAACTATCGATATAAGGTCATGGTTGCTTGAAAATTTTCGACTCATAATCAAGGCAAGAATCTACCTGTAAAGTATTGAAGATTAGCTCTGTTACATCCTCTATATGTATGTATTTATAAAGGTACTTTTTAAAACCAACTATTTACAATACTCGGCGCGAATAGAGTTTAATTAAAATAAAATTACCAATACAAAGAATTTACAGATCTTACCTTTCTCCGACCTTTTCCATTGGCCTACAATCTGACAATGCCATAACATTTTTTTTTTATCTCTACTTTATAATGTCTTTTACAATATTTACTCACTCCAGTCCTGAAATCTGAATTCAACATTCTATCTAATCATGGCCTTCCATTTCTTTCACTTCACTATCCATCCCCATTCATAATACTGAATTCCTTCTTCAGCTCATAATTATGAATTCAGTCGGCCAGGCTGTGGAATCAACTGTGCACAGACATCAAATCATCACGTAGCATAAATATCTTTAAAAGTAGATTAAAGCCAAAACTTTGTTTAACCCTTTCTTTCCTCCATTCATCTCCAACTAGTCTCGATATCATGGAGTTGGTTTTTTCACTATACATTGGAAATCTATTTTAATTGTTCCTCTAATGGTTACTTGGAAGAAATCACCAATTGGCAATAAACCCGTCATTGTAATAATATGTATACAAAAATAATATATAATAGCAATTAGAATTGATAAAAAAACACGCGAATAATTAAAATAAATATACACAAAGTTAAAGCAATAAATATACAATAAAAAAATACTCGGCAAAAGCAATTAAAAAAATAGGTACTTAAAAAATAAACACAAAACATACGATAAAAATACTAAATGCAAAGTAAAAGCAATAGATACAGGATAAAAAAATTATAAATACACGATAAAAGTAAGAAATGTCTTACATTTTTCTCATATAATAAATATAGGTACGTGAAAAATTAACTGTGGGAATTGCCAATCATATAGGACAAACCGGAAGAAAAATAAAAACGCGAATAGATGAACATTTTAAAGGGATAAAAAATTTCAATATTAATTCAGAGATGGCAGACCATGTGAGATCAGAGGGACATCACTTCAAGTATGATAACGTGGAGGTGTTGCATGTATGCAAAAAAGGAAAGAAATTGGACATTTTGGAAAATATAGAAATTCATCGAAATAATGATAAGGCCTTAAACATACAAACACCACTTATTACATCCCCCCTTCTTACCATACTAGCCCCTCCCAGCAACCACTTTCACTTTCCGCCTGCACCTCCCCCACTCCTGACAACTCCCGCCCCTATGTAGTAGATAAAATGTCTTCTAGTCTTAAGTTAGTATATTACTGAACATGATGCAGTAAGCATCGAAAACGTTTTAATTAATTTATTTAATTAAACTGTCATTGTGTGAAGTAAACAACGTTGTGTTCTATTCATAGTTATTGAAACGATTGTAAAACTGTAATATGTATGTAAAAATTTAATGAATAAATTAATGATTATTTTTCTGAATACTAACGAATTCTAAGTTAACAATTGTCTTTTATTATTTTATACTATGAGAAGACATAAAACAGGCAAAAACGCTGATGTCATTTAAATCGCCACGCCATCTGACCAACAATGGTTTTAATCATCATAAAATTATCCGTCAACATTGATACCACCCGAAGCACTAATTATATTAGTGTTTTTTTTAATGAAAAGCAACATGTATTTATTCAACTAAAATATATAGATCAAATGACAGTATAATAATTCTGAAAACTGGAAAATTATTAAAATCGAAAACGTATGGAATTAGAATATTTTGTTTTTCGTAATTAAATTGAGATATTTTCTTTATTAAATATCTGTTAAAAATCTCTTCCACCAAAATTAATTGATAGACGATCAAAAATGTCAAGCTGTAATAATTCACTACATGAAATCGAGGTTTCGTTAATTAATACCGGCAGTAGTTCTATTCCGGATTCAATTAAAATATATTGACTGAGATCTTTTTCATTATTATATGTAGAATTAAAATCATTGATTGTGGGGTTTGCGTTGTCCAATTAGTATTGACTGCATCGTAAGTTGAAACAAAGTAAGCTAAAATTGTAGCTGAATTAAGGATTCACGATAAAGTTTTTAAATCTGATGAGTTGCCGCTCATAGGCAACTCCTAAAGAGATTGTGTATGAACTAGGTTTACTGATGTCTGTTGGCATTATAAGACCTAATTTACTCTGTTGAAAGCTAGGATAGCTTCGACCAATTGACAAACATTATCTGGTGTGAGGCCGGCGCCACACTAAGCGAATGATTCACCGCGTCTTTTCCGTCGCGTCAATTCGGCAAAGCAACTTGATCTACTGATCGTCCGCGTAGTGTATTTGATAAGCGCGAATTATATGGAAAGAAACGTAGCGGCGTTCCGCGACGAAAAATTGCCTAATAGATTGCAATCTGGCAGTCTTCTGTATACACATTCGAATAGTCCACCTCCTTGTCACTGCGCGATTATAGACAAATCGTATTATTAGTATATTAGACGCGCTATCTAGCCGTAATGCACATTTTTAAAAATCGAGAATTCCAAAAGCTCTCAAGTCGTTCGCTGGCGCAACAAAGGAATACGATTAATATCGGCGGAAAGTTAGTGCTTTCAGAATGAAAGCCAGTCTACCTATATTTTCAGCATCGCCCTTTGTGAGGAAATATGCGGGAATTCTTCGCTTCGGACAAGTTTGAATCCGAGAGAATTCGTGTTTTAAAAGAGAGTACCAACTTTTTCAAAGGCAGTTATGAATATGTGCAATTTTTACATAATATTACATGTTATATACATACGTATGTGTATTTCAATATGTATAATATTCAATTTGGTAGTCAAAAGATTGAAATATTTATTATTAATTATTACGAGATCCTGATATCCGTTTTTTTATTTCATTTTAATTTATTTATTTTTTTTATTTAAAATATAACGGAAACCTAAGAGGTTTTTATAGTTGGCCGAGTTTTAGCATTTTTGTCACATCTGTTTTGAATTTGTCAGTGGTCAGTTGTTTGGTCTGTTGTGGCAGGTCATTGTATAGTTTTAGTCCGTTGCAAATTAGTCGGGATTGTCCTGTTTTTGTTTTGGCGTGTGTTATGTGATAGTTTTGAGCCATTCTAGTGTTCTGTTTGTGTTTTTCGTGTATTTTGTGTAATTTTATGTCTTCGTCTTGTATTTCACCAATTGCTAGTCTGTGAATGATTTTAAGTGTTTCGATCGATGTTAAATTGTTGTGTTATACGGTATACAGTTTCAGTAGGTTTCCGGTATTTCAGATCATAGACCATTTTTAATATTTTGTTTTGCTGTCGTTGGAGTCAGTTTAGGTTAGTTTTGTTTCCGGTTCCCCAGAAGGATATCTAATATCCTATTCTACTCTTGACGTATGCCCGGTACATCAGAATTTTAATGTTCTATAACTCTAAAAAAATATCCCTTGTCATATACAAGTTACCCATATCAAGTGTAAGTACTACAGAAAGTCCGTGGTAAAGTTTCAAGTAAAATATTGTCTATATGAATATATTATACGCAATACAATACAGTCATTTATAATACAAATTATTGTGAATGAACAGAACTCCATACAATGAGATAATCATGATTATAAGTAATATTTTTTGTAATTATTTGGGTATGAATGGAATGAACAAGTTGAGGATGAAGAAAGAGAAGGGGCGGAAATCTATTCAAGGCCCTTTTTGCTCAATGGACTATTTCAGGAAAAGCAGACTCTTTCAGATACAATAATTACCCGACTCAGTAAAATGTAGCCACATAGATACAGACGAATGAGAAGTATATTTTAGCAAAAGTTCAATGCTCAATACTTTTCATGTACTTAAATTTAACATTTTTCTACTGACTTGTATATTTGATAGGTAGTTATTATATTAAAATTGTCCTGTGTCCATTGGTGACCGAATCATATAAAGCTGCTTAATCCTGAACAATAAGATTCACCTAATTTTCCCCACTTGATGCGGAAAATATGCCCAAAATTTCATTTTTCTCCGTGTATTAATTTATTTTATATTTAAAAAAATTTAATACATTCATATTTTAGACACACAGAAATACAGTAATTACAAATATTTATAATAAAAATAAGAAGTAAAATGCAGGCATTTTCTATCTTAGGCAGCAAATGCATGCTGGTGTAACATGACATAAAACACTACAATAATAGATTATTAAAAATATTTAATTATATTTAACTTGTTATCCCTACCTGAGTTTATAAAAAAATATTTTATTTTTTCCCTTTTAGTTTTGAGAAAATCAGAATTTCTTGTCTACAAGTGAAAACAAACTTTTTTTGAAGAAAACAAAGATGAGAAATTCTGATTTTATCGAAACTAGGTAGGCGTGAGAAATAAAATATTTTTTTATATACTCAAGTAGATATAATTACATATTTTTAATAATCTATCATTATGATTCTCTACAATGTAAACGCCAATTCCATCAATAATATGGGTACTTTACGTAATATTAATAGCTATAACACAGGAATTATACACAATAACTTTAACATTTTAAACAACTTTTAGTTATGGATAACCGCATCGAATTGTAAACAAAATTATGAATTATCTCCTCTCCAACATAAGTCTTTTCAGTTTTTTTTAAGACTCTCACATTATTTATTTTCTTTTTATCACTAGAAAGTCCATAATACAAGTCAACAGCTGTATACTGTATATTTATTAAATTTTTTCTCGCTCTTGTGTAGCGTGAGTGTAGGTATGTCGCTATTCAGATACGAGTGGATGTTTGTTTTGAATAATTTATTATTATTTTTTAATCCTCTTTACCTTTTTGATATATACCACATTTTCTAAGTATAGCATGTCGATATTTTTTATAGGTCAGTGGTTCTGGTATAGCGATTTAAGTTAATTGTTGTTAAGTTAAGTGTTTTGTTCTGCCTTGTTTCTGTTTTGTAAACTGCCCTGAGGCCAGATAATAGTATCATTTAAGGTGAGAGGGAGAACAAAAGCGTTGTAGACATTCTTTTTAGTTTTTGTATCAAACCGGTCAGTTCTCTTCATCACTCCAAATGTTGGTCCAAGTTTTTTTTAAAAGGGTTCGAATATGATTCGTCCATAAAACTCTGTCATCTATTTCAACCCCTAAATATATAACACAATCACTTTGTTTTATATTTTATATAAGCAGTGCAAAGCTTTAAAGCTCTTGACTTATTCATCCGTCTATTACCTCTTTATCGCTAATGTGGTAAACCTAGGTGACTGAGATACGTACGTATAGTCTCATCTCGAGTGCATCCAGCCCTTAATAAAGCGGCGTGGTGACGTCCACGACTAGAGTACCTAATACCGACGTACTCGTATTATATTATACGATGTTGTTTATGTCACGTGGGCAGTATTTGCGAATAATTTGCTACGGGGACAGAAAGCCCTCCAGCCCGGTGTTAATTGGTTAAATTGTCCTGTTGAAATGTAGCTTGATTGGCAGGATGCTCCAGCCAATTGCGTCTAGCTCGGTGTTTACGGAAATAATAATTTCGTTTACATGTACACATTACATATAATGGTAGTATTGCAGTGGCTGTCAATTTCAGAATAGTTCGCTTTTCAGTAAAACAAACGATGGATATGAGATACGAATTTTAAGTTTAAGAACAAAACGAAAATTATGTACTACATATTTTTCAGTAAACGAGTGTAGAAAGCCAAATGGGCGTTAGTGATTTTTGCAAACTTTACAGGAGAGAAAAATAAAGTTATGTCACTCTGACTTAGTCAATATTTCTTGTATTATATGTGTTTTATTTATTTATTTATTTATGGGAAACTAACAGTACATATAAAGAGATTATACATGATTATTGAACAGTAAAGAGACCATCTTACAAGTTTCCACAGAATTAACCTGTTGTGTTTTAACATAAAGCAACAATAACTTCAGTTATAGAATAAAAAACAAAAAAGTGAAAGTTTTAAGTTATGGACAAACTATGGGAGTCAAAGAATTAGAGGTAAAAGGAGAATAAGGAATGGATAGAAAAGGACAAATCTACTTAGTAAAAAGGACAAGAGGTAAGAATAAAAAGAAGTGAAAAAAGATATATGTATAGCATAAAGATATCTGATCAATACATCTGCATATATATATATATATACATATATATACATACATATATATATATATATATATATCTATATATATAATATATATATAATAATATATATACACATACACACATATATATATATATAATATATTATAGATATATATATATATATATATGGTCTGGGCAAAAAAAAAAAATATTAATTAAAGAAAGATACAAGATAAAAAATTACATATACGAAGTCAGTTCAAAAGAAAGAAGATGGATTTAAGAAGAGAAAAAAAAAGGAGGTTTATGTTTTGGATAGACAAATGTGACAATCGTTTAATAATAAAAGAAACATTGAAAATATCAGATTGACAGAACTCTCTTTTGCCCTCCTGTAAAGTTCGAAATAATCACTAACGCCCTTTTGACTTTCTGCTCTTGATATTATGATGAATAACGAAGAACATTATTACTGATAACATTGCAAAAAATGGTTTGGTTTAAGACGTTAAAAATGTACATTTATACGTTGAGGAAAATTTCAACAGAATGAAATACGTGAGATTAATCTTAATACCGTACTCTGTACACTGGAGAAGATTTAGATCTGCAGTCCTGATATTGGTAAATATCAAAAGTGAAACACGTACAAACTACGTTCGATTCAACAGAGAGAATCGATACGTGCGTCTAAACATACCGAACAAATTTATTTGTACCATAGACACTTGGACCTATCTATTCTGTAATGTTTATCAAACAAGACATTTAATTACAAGTATTTATTCCGTTTTTCTCGTTTACAAAAGTAACTAAAAAAATAATGTGTATATTGTTTAATGTATGTTCTTATAATTTTATGATATATTTTTTATGTAAAAGCCTATACGCATTGCTGCTCGTTACTCTATATTTTTAATTTTTATACTCATGTTTAGGTGCTATACAGATATTGTTTAATGTATGTGCTTTCTGAAATTTATTTTATATTTTTTATGTAAAAGCCTAATGGGCGTAAACAAATAAATAAATAAATACATATTTGCCTTGGAGATTCAGAACTGGGGAGAGCTGGCGCGAGATCGAGATCAGTGAAGGAAGACTATCGAGAAGGCCAAGACCCACCAGGAGTTGTAGAGCCAACAGTGATGATGATTTACTCCATTGTAGCTGCTGCTGGGGAGATATTCATTCATCCAGCAGATGAATGGAAGATCAAAGACCATTGGACTCACGTTTGAAGTACAGCGAGCGTGAAGTGAGAGACAGCGAATCTCTGAGACGGTTATCCCCAAAAAATTTCACGAAGGCCTAATTCCTATCTCGGAGATTGTTTCGAATTGAATGCCTCATAAAAATCTAATCATAACCATGAACACGAGCCATAAGCACCTATTAAGCTTTTTCCGTCATGTTTTTGTAGAGTTACATATATTATTTCATTAACATTATTAGGTGTATATGAAACAAATCTTATGTATCATGGATGTATATTTTTTTGCCGACCTCCGATAGGTGATTTAGGAGAGGAATTATTTAATTTTGAAAAACAATTTTTTTAAATTGTATAAAATAAAAATATTTTATAATTTACAGAATAATAAATAATACATTCAATAAAATCTAAATAGATATAAACTGTAATGTTGGTTTACTAATCAAAAATGTTGGTTTAATATTAAAAAATTTGAGTAGCTTGTTGGTCTTGTGGTTAGGACTGTCGTGATCCAAAAGTCGCGGGTTCTATATGTGTTTTGGATGTACGAACCTCACTCCAGACCAGAAAGTTAGTTCTATTTTCACAACACGTTTAGCTTAGTTATAAAATAAGTAGTAAGAATATTGATATGACACATATTCACATGACACATGGTTTTAGCAAAGGTTTCAAATTTTTGTCGAACTGGAGCCCAAGTAAACGATGATGCCGGTTGAAAAGCGAAATTAAAACGAATTTTATTCAGAACTTGAGAATTTAACAAAAACGAATGGCTTAAATAGATAGATCTTCATAATTATTTTGTTGCCCGAAGTTGAATTTACGAATTTTACACAGTGTTGCTTACCAAATTTATTAAAATATTTCAAAAGTACCGTAGGTTTATTATTTTGTAGAATTTATGTGGAAATACTACCTATTGCAGAAACTTTTATAACATACCTTCCGGCAATTCGCACTCTCTTCGATTATGACTAGGAGATCTGAAACATCTGTTCCCGTATATAAAAAATAACGGATTTTGGACACAATAACCCTCGTAGAACTTCGAATTCGATCTTTATATTTACTGATAAGATAACTGAAATATTAAACTAGCAAGTGCTTTTAAAATACGCGATGGTTGGAGTAAAAAAACCATATAATTTTGAATAAGTTAATTCTATTTCAAGGGTAAGACTTCGCTTCCACACATTTAGAGGAGACTTATACTAACTAATTATGTAGGGATTTCGGTATGCAACATTTGAGTTCTTTTAAATGAATTTCCCGTTTACGTGAGCGGGTAAAAAAATAAAAATGCTTATTTTATATAAGCTGGGTTGAGGCGTACTAGATTAGGGAAGATAGGAGAGGCAATACAAATAAAATATTGGACGCGTGGGGGTTGACTACGTGCGACCCTAGCGACCCTGGCGACTCTCGCGTCACACAATACTGAAAGGAGGGTAGAGCGTAGTTTCAGAACTCGCGAACGTGGGTTAGAAATATATCTCTACATAGCGTTCTATTATTTGTATGAAATTGTGGCGCATTTATTAATAAGACCCCAGATCAGTTGCAAAGTAAGCTGGATAGTAATAATGTGTGGATCATTTGTATAGCGCCGTTTTCGTGAGTACTCACCTCAAGGGCGCTTTACTCAAAACATCTTACTGACTAAAAACACTTATTTATTACTTCATTTTTTTTAACTCGTGGCGTCTGCTCGCTTGTTTTCTTGACGAAAAAATTTGGATCGATTTTTAACCCCTTTCCCGTGATTCAATCGAGCTGAAACTTTGCAAGCAAACTCGTGGCGACGATCAAGAAGATCTATCAAATTTTCGTTAAAAAAATAATAATTATAGTATGATTTTGGATTTTTAGTAAATTTAATTGATTTTTTAAAATTGGAAACCATACAAATGTTTGATTACTACCAACAGCGGCCTGACGACGTCACGGAATATATAAAATTTGAATTACTCCGTCGGTATACGTAATAGGTACTTCACTACGAATTTCGAAAATTTATGACTATTGGTTCACGATGACAGCAAAATTCACAAATAAATAAAAATCTTGATTAAATTGACTGACAAATGTTTTTAGAATTTAATCTTCAAAGCATGAAGTGTCATATCAAAGCTGAAAACATCTGACATTTTAGAAATATATTAAATTCCTGTAAGTTTAGTGTTATGTTATATGTTTTTATTCGTCTTTAATTGTTGTTATATTTTACAAAGAAACGGAGTATAATAAAAACTCGATTTTTATGGGTTAGTCTTTATTACATACTTATTTACTAGATGGCATGCGAAAAATGGAATTAACATTTAAAACTATAATAGTTGAGAGTGTTAGAAAGAATCAGGTATTTTCGCGAAGTGCATACTAGGAGTAGGAAATATTACGGAGTGATGTGACGGTCTGATTCTATAGATTATTGTGTGATTGTCTAAACAAATGCCTCTTTAGGACGGAGTTACGAATAAAGGTGTTAATGGTCCGGATCATATAGAAAAATAAGTAAGTAAAACAATAAAAAAATCCGAAAACTCGAATATCTCGCACATGTGATGACATCCAGAGAAGTATGAGATTTTGCCCCTCATTGTGCAGGGAAAGATTGCCGGAAGTCGGGACATCGTGGCTGTAAAATCTGAGACAGTGGTTTGGCCAGTCTCCTGTAGAGTTATCCCGGGCCGCAATAGATAAACAACTGATGATGGCCAACGTCCATTGTACGAATGGTGCACAAGAAGAAGATGAGTTTTGTCAGATTGTCTCAAGAACTGGTAGGTTTTAGCCTTGTTGAGAGTACTCCTCTAATGATTTCTATTTCTTTCCAGTTCTTGACTTTGATCTTGTTTCATTAAATATATTACAGGCTTATTATTATAACTCTAATAAAATATTTCATTACTTATTGTAAAAAAAACTGAATGAATTTTTATTGATTCATTGCGGTCAGTTAATATTTCTTAAGAATTAATAAAAAGCTATTGTCACGTGCACCACAGCTTTTACAACACTACATCTAATCTCATAAGCATCAAGCACTGTGTTGTTCGATTAGGAAAATCGAGGAACATAAAGTTTCACTATCAAAATGTAGAGAGGGCTTTAATCTTAATAGCATAACAATTCCAAGTTTTCCAAACGATTATGTTATATGTATTCACATCATTATATGTCGGTGTACATGTTCTCTAAGCTGTTCATAAGTTATTAAACAAAGTTAAGAGCTCATTGTCAGAGTGTCTACGCTAAAATATAGTCTACGACCTACCGTGCTTTAATGAATTTATATTGATTAAAATATTTCCATTAACATAATAAATAAATAAATAAATAGTATATAAATACAAGTAATATTTATAACTGCAAAAAGGAACAGTAAAACACGTGAAAATAGCTAAATATTTGTTCGACTTATGTTTCATTCTTTGTAAATGACTATACTGTGACTTTGTGAATGAATAAAAATATTTTTTAAACGGTATAATTGGGTGAAGAGAATAAATTATGATACCTCTCTTGAGATCTATTATAATTTTATATATTTTAATACTCAAGTTTCGAGAGTATAATATAGAATTATAATATAATTATATTATAATTCTGTATAATATATCAAAAAATAAATAATAATAAAAATAATATAATAAAATAATATAATATAATAGAAATATAATATAATAAAAAAATAAAAAATAAAAAGAAGAGTAGCTTGTTGGTCTTGTGGTTAGGACACTCGCCTCGTGATCCAAAGGTCGCGGGTTCGAATCTCAGCCCAGACTAGCAAGTTAGTCCTATTTTCATAGCACAAGCGTTTAGCTTAGTTTGAAAATAGTAAGAATATTGATGTGACACGTATTCCGTGTTCGCATCTCTATTTTTTAAAAAAAAAAAAAAAATTAAACTCACGTAGAGCTAACATGGTTTATTTTTTTCACCAAGTTTAATGATTATTATGAATAATTTTTATCAAATCTATCAATATTATAGGTATATTTTGTAAACCATTTTGAAATATACATTATTTTAATAATATGAGTGCTGAGTTTTTACTTAGATAGCATAATAACACACATTAGAATATCTTCGCAGTACTTCTGCTCAATTCCGCATTATTAACAAATAATAATAAAGTAAACAAAAGCAGTAATAACGCTTGAAAACAAATTGATCGATTCAATCGTAACACCTGATTTTTAAAGATGAAAATCTACGCCGGCTCATTTTAAAAAGGGTGTCAGACATGACAGACGCGTTGAGCAACGGCGCCGGCCTGCGGGGGGATGTTATTTTGAATCGCACGCACGTGGGAGGTTGAAACCACGAATCGTGTTTGGGCATTTCACCTTCTAAAAACGGCTGAAGGTAAAATGATTATCGCGGCTATATCGAATAACGCGTGTACCGGGGCCTGGTTATTAGTTACACCGGCCGGGGCTGCGCGATCTACGTCATCGCAGCCGTTCTAATTACGGAAACAGGAGGAATTAAATAACCGCTTTTATTTCTACTACCGGAAACTCCACACCGAGCTATTGAAAGAAATATACCAGGAAGAATTAATCGCACGAAGCAATTACTAGATAAAATAAGACACAACGAGCATGTGTGGAATGCATGACACGAAAGTGGTTGCAATGCTCACGGATCTTTAAGAAGGATATATTAAATTTAACTGCTTCGATATGATTAAGACAGTTGAAAGAATAATAAATGATTATTCCTTGGTACAAAACTATGTTCAAACGTAATATTCGACGTAAAATATTATTGTATATCTAAATACATTGAACAGTAGATTATAAATTGTCATGTTAGAAAATTAGGCTGATTTTTTGTATTGGAAATTAATGCATTTCACTTCTTTGCTGATAAATCAGTGTTTGTTGGACATATGAAAATAAATAGCTTAATACATACACATATACGTACATCGATGTAAATATTATATGTAGCAAGCCCCTATCTGCCTCGCTAGATATATATAGATACCTGTTCTGAGGTAGGCAGCCTTTGTTTATCATTTAATCACCTTAGATCTTTTTTAATATTTCATAAATTAAACACGTTAACTTGGTATAAAACCACTATTTATTGGTTAATGTGACAACCGGTTTCACTTTCCTCAAGCTTCATCAGGGCACTATTAAGAATTAAACAATAAATATAAAGAAGTGCACATATGTAACATAATATAAATTACATAGAATAAAAAATAACAGAATATACAAATACATAAGAAAGACACAAAATATAAAATACACAAGAATGAAAAAGATAGACAAATGTATGGAAAAGAAAGAGACAAATTAAGACAAGTGACAGAACGCCGGTGGACGGGAAAGGGAAGGGGAGAGGTAATACATGGATGATGGGTATTGGTTGGATTTAAAATGGTAAATATTTAATATAAGACTATCTGATAAATGTAATTGGTTATTGAGAATATCACTATTAGTATTAATTGATTTTTTTATTTCAAGAGGTTCTGAGTATCTAATCTAAGTTCAGAACCATTTCAATGAAGAATACTTACCCCTGTGATATTACAAAACGAATGATTCTTATCAATCAGGTGGCGGGAAAATTCGGAGAAGCCGTTACTACTAAAATATTATGTGCTCCTTAACTCGAATAATAACATTTCGAGCAGTTTTTCCTATATAAAAAGATGGACAATTGTTAAAAGTTAATTTATAAATACCAAAGTGACTTCTTATCGTTTGTATCATCGAGTATCTTCTTTATCTTTTGTGTTAATTAATAATTTACTTAAATTGTTATTTGTAGGTGTAGAAAGCTGGTCCTACATCAGAAGGAAGGCTATTAAGACAAAGAAAAGAGAAATTATTGATATATAATATTCTACGTCAATGGTATCTTATGTCGTTATTAGACAGAGGGTAGAGAACAAAAAGTTATTAATAGCTATCTGTTTCAATTTTTTATTTAGAATTATATCAATCAGGGTAGGGGCATAACCATTAACCATTGTTTGACGCTATTTGTTTAATTATGTTTAATTCATTTGAGAAATTACCATTGAGTGAAAGGCTGAATGTTTATGAGAAATTGGATGATTGGATGTGTTGTGAATTAAAATGACAGTATATGTGGGTTTGCGATATACGAGTATCTATATCAACATTTATTTTATTTTAACTACTGATAGTGTGAAGTCTAAAAAATTAAAAGATGAATTAATACCAACTTCAAATGTAATTTTAATTTGGGTGTGGAGAGAATTAATGTAGGTAAAAAAATTATTAAGTTGGCGCTCTGTACCAGTCCACATTTTTTACTAGAGTCTGATTAAGCGATTAAATTTCGTTTTATTCACAAATATGTCAGCAATAAGGGGGTTCAATGGGCCCATGGGGAGACCCTCATTTTGCTGGTAAATAATGTTAAACATACATTAAAAAGATTAGTTGAATCGTGAATTAAATCTTTAGGTAAAACAGAGTTATTGAGTAATTTGAAAATTGAATTTTTACTCTCTATTATTGGCATATTAGGAAATAAATTAACGACATCAAAAGGAATTGATTTAGAATTATTATCTAATCTACCAGAATAATTACCAAACAGTAAAAATAATGAAAAAAATATAAAAGTAGCATGCAATATGAAAGAAAAAAATGGAAGAAAATAAAATGGAAACGGTTGTTTTACAACTCATATCGAAACAGCATCTTATCATGTGGATACACAAAAGATCTGGAAATTTGTACGTACGTACGTGATACCCCAAACACCCAGAATAAATGTCTGTACCAGATTCCAGTGTTAACTCAAACTTATGATGGATGATATCAAAATGTTACTCATGTGTAATGAGGCGCTCTAAGCTTTTGTGGGACATCCATAGGGTAGACAAGATTGAAACACTTACCGGGGATCAAATCGGTATATTACAATAAATACAAGGTAAGTGAACTTTAGTTAGTAAAGTTTGAAAGTTAAAGTTAGTGCAAAGTGTTAGGTATGACACGTGCGATAAAGAGTTAATTGGTAACGCACTCTCGAAATACTATATTGTAATGGGGCCCCATGCCCCAGGCCCTCGCGGTTGCAGGTGGAAATTATTTTTCTGGAAGATTCCACGTGTTGTAGGTTCACCGCTCATTGGCCCTTTTTTCTTTCGCGGTGACTGGAGCGTCTACTCGCCCACAGATGTCGGACTCGTATCGCATTCGTCGCCGCTCGGTACTCTCGCGGCTGGAACACACACCATCTGGAATAAAAATATATAAAAAAAATAGAAAGTAACAAGAAAGACACGGATACAGAATAAATGTAATCAGCTGGAATAACATAGGAGAAAGATTAATTAACAAACTTTCACCAGCGCAACGAAACAATGTGCGTCACACGCACGGCTTACACATACTAATTCGATTGCCTTTCTTAAATGGAAAGAAGTCTACCACACCTCGAAAAACCAAGTATAGGCACTTTGCTACGGCCCACCCAATATGCGCATATTAGATGAATCGTAGCAGTAAATGGCGACCCTTCGCTTACCCAGGACCGTTTTACGAGCAAAAGCTCTCATATCGGTCCTTTTCAATCGCGACCAGGTGGCATTTTTTCATGACCGACGTCATCCCCGCAAAGAGGCTTCGCCTGAGGTATGACCGTAGTAAGTAGGAGATCGGGGGACCAAATTTTTTGCTTTATTTACATAATTGAATTTATGAATATTTTTTTAGAAAAATATTCTGCACATATGTTAGATGCGTAATGCGTTTTAAAAGTAGTCATTTTAACTTGTACACAATTGAATTATTTGTATTATTTCTTACAATTGTTTACAGACTAATATTACAGTGAAAGTATTTTTAAATGTTTGTTCTAAGAACACAATTACTAGAGTTTGTCCACAGAGGGATATTAATCATTCTTCTTCTTCAATAGCTCCACAGCCTCCATTAGTCGCCTCCAACTCCTCATGTCTTCCGTTGCCAATAAGACGGTCCGTCCAGTTTGTCCAGTCCGCCCAGCATGTCCCCGGTATTTGGTCGACCTCGTTTTCCCACCTTAGCCTAAGTCTACCGACTCTTCTTCTTCCACCTAGATGTCCCCCAAGGATTCTACTAGGCATCCATAACGATGGCATTCTAAGCCTTATGGATGTTATATATGTAATTCTACGTTGTATCTTATTCTCTAAGTTTCGCCATCGATCACGGATCGCAGGATTTCGCATAAAACTTTTCTCTTAAATATGTCCATCATCCCCGCATATCATTGTCCATGCTTCGCATCCGTATGTCACTACTATTCTTATGATTGTTTTGTAGGGGTTGTTCCTTGTTTAACGCTGTGATCCTCCGCTTGACCTCCGTGTGATCCTCATTTCCTTTGGTTATGGTGGATCTGAAATATGTAGAGCGATAATCATTCATTAAGATAAATTACAGAACTCTGACAGAGACGAAGCTATATATGAAAAAAAAAAAAAATTTTTTTATAGGATGGCCACAGGGATTATGCTCTGTAATAGCTGGCTTAAGTGATGATACACAATGCCGCGTTGATCGATTCCACCTTTATCCACAATTTTGAAAGTTGTATATGCGTTCTTTATCTGTCTTATTTCAAATATTTGAAGGAACTATGCTGTAACCATCTATGGTCGAAAATTTATAATTTACATGACCTTGTTATACATAGATGTCGCCGCTGGTAACGATACTTATATATTAAAAAATATATATAATGCGTTTAATAATATAGACACGATGCATGTGTAAAATGATTTCTTAAGCCAGTTAATACAGTTTGTAAGCCCTGGGGCCACCCTATAAAAACTTCCATCCATGTTTCCCATATAAATTGCTTCGTCTCTGAGACTTCTATAGTTTACCTTTATTGCGCCTTATTGTAGGCAGTCTTGGTAACACGATACAATATTGAAAGATGCCAATGATTGCGTCAAGTAAATTTTTAAATGTATTTAATTAAATAATTAATAAAGCACATCTATGTTGTTTATATTTTAATTGACATTATAGATTAGACTGTTATTTCTCAAGGTCAGGAATAATAAAATATTATTAATAATACTAGCTTTGATAACCCAACCTAGGACACCGCTAAAGACGCGAAGGTTTTGTAATAAAAAATACAAAAAGTTATGCACAAAATTAAATTATTTTTGTAAATATATGAATTTGTAGATAAAAGAACACGATGACCATGTCAACTTTTCGTTGATGTGAGGTGTAAATTTTTATATAACCCAATTATTTTTTCTTATTATTTTTGTGCCCTATCCGTTCAACGGCCGTTGGCTATGAGAACTTTATTTACTGCGGCCCGGAAAAGCTCTACAGTGGTAGGCCAAACCACTACCTCTGCTTTTCTCCTTCTTCCAGGGCCCCGAATTCCGGCAATCTTTCTCTGCATTTTCACTTTCTATGTCCGAGATATTGACGTTTTTGGATTTTTATTATTTTAATCACTTATTTTTCTTTATTCACACGAACCATAACATTTTCATTCGGAACTCTTTAAATCCATTATTACTTATGAGTATTCATCTGTAGACCCACATCTCGAATGTCTCACATCGCCTTATCAATTCTTCGATAAGCATCTTTGCTTCCATTCCATAAAATAATATCGAGAACACGTAGCATTTGACCATTCGCATTCGTAATCCAAGGCTAAGATCATGACTGCAAAACATTTTTTTCACGTGGGTAAAGGTTGCACGAGCTTGCTCAATGCGATATTTGATTTCAACAGAAGGATCCCGTCTTCCATTTACATTGCAACCCAAGTACACAACACTTTGTACCTTCTCTAACTCTACTTTCATATTTCAACTCTATCCTCAATTATTTTTTACACGACAAATACATTCGAATAAACTCCTAAATGTAAAAAAAGATAAACAATATACACAAAATGTGAAGATGTATTTCCCCAAATTAAAAAAAAAACAGCGTAAGATGAAAAGAATTGAATGAATTGATGTGAAATCTTTACAATTAATTTCAAAGACTATTGTCTTTTCAATAATGTAAGTTTTTAAATAATTTTGGTACTTTATCAGTTAACTTTTAACGTTTTTTGATTAGTTAAATAAAATAATTAATTTCTATATGTCCACTATGACATATTAAATCTCCCTCGCACGAGTATTTTATCCGAAAACGTTTTGTTCTGAATAATTGGGTCCTACGCGGCGGCCTAGTTTTCCGGCACACCTGTGCCATCGGCTGAACTCAATTCTCGCCCCACACATTAGGGAAGTAGGAAGGTACCATTGTTCAACCAAATTATTCGCCCAGGTCAGCGAAGGCTATAAATCAACCAAGCGGTCACCCAGAATCACTGTATCATCTGCATAACAATACAAGGGGTATTGTACAATTTGGCTATGCAGTTTATATTACGTCAATTGAACACAACGACGGCGACGCGGACATCAAAAGTCAGTGGGGTAATTAATCAACAAAGCAAATGCGGTGCATTGGAGCCCGTGTTAGATAGTCGTCAAAAAGGTCTGCGCCGTATAATGTATATCTCGTTTCGATACATTATATTATATATTATAACTTAATATTGGAATATTTCGGATTTCGACCGGCAACTATCGATACTAGATGACAGATTTATTTCGGTTACCAATCATCGACACAATCAGATCGAACCCAAATAACTGTACCATGTGTAACTGGTTAAAATAACCGTTTGAGCGATAAAGTACCTACCGATATGTGAGTGTTCGGTGGTGATCAGAGCGATACAAATGACGTGAATCAGAATTTCTAGATGCAAGTGGAAGATCCTCGAGTGACTGCGAGATTTGATGACGGAATAGATCTTCAGTTTAATTCGTGTCCGGTGATTTAGTTAATTAATTTAAAGTGTGTCTCCCACCGCCTCGATCCCGCGATATTATATTAAGTACTCAGACGTAATCGCTATAATATATTTAATTGATAAACCGCGTACTTTAATATGCGTATTCCACTAATATTCATATAGGTGCGTACAATCGGGGAGTCACTTTTTATGGAGGTCCGGCGTCGTTTCTCATTTTAGATTGAGGGTCCAATTTTTTTAGGTACCTACCTACCTACGCCAAGGTCAAAAGTTAAAGATTTGAAATAATGTGCCGAACCGGCGGGAAGAAAGAAAATGATATTTCCGAGATACCTCACAACTGAGTGAAGAGAATTTCAGACGTGACAAGCCTTGCAATTACTTTTGAACTTTGGAAATTAATATCCGTCGTGTTTTGAAAACTCATTAGAGCGTTAATTGGTGGAATGATAATATTACATTAATTACAAAGTATCATTCTAGGAAAATATTTAAACGTCTTAAATGGAATAAAGGAATAGTTCCAAGGAGTACAAATGAATAAGTTTAATACATTTTAATTATATTACCTGATAATGAAATCAAATACATTATCAGGTTAAACATTATCATAAGCATTATCACGACTTTACTCACAAAGTCTAAAAATTTTCTGTATGCACTAGTATGAAGAATCTTGGAATATTCATAAATTATTTAGACATCTTATCATACAACACATGTTGCGAGAATCGAAAGAGTGCAGATAAAGTTTCTACATATTTTGTCCTGCAGAGATCAGCACAGAAATCTTTACAGCCACGAGGATTGTTTTGCCTATTTCAAAATATGCAAACTGGAGTCCCAACGAAAAATATACGATCTTGTTATGCTACACATGATTCTCAGTTAAGCTATTGATTATAATGTTAGTTATATTTCTCCCATCACAAGAATGTTTCATATAAACTGTTCGATATTCGTGACGTCACGTTGGCACAGAAATAGATTTTACGGATTTTTTTTTCGTATGTGGCGACACTGATTTGTCTCTATAAAAATTCCTCCATATACCTGTTACCCTTATCGATTCGACGAGTACCAGTTACCTTTTCGTTTCGAAAGTCTCGCTTTCTTGTTGTTGAAATGACTGGACAGATTTCTCACTTCATGCCCTGTAAATTCTCATCTCGATATTTAAGTATGCATATAGATTCTCTCCTCTCGACACCGCCGGACATTGGATAATCGCGTGTTGGATCCAACCGAGTGAATTAGGTGTTTGGTGACGTGACAGCTGGAAGGGGCGCCAAGAGACATTAAGGTGAGTCGAAATGTCCCTTCCTCTCAATCATACAGTCCACTTCTCGTCTTGTCACTCCTCTTAACCTTCCCTATTCCTAATCCCATTCCCTCCATATATTACCCCTTCATCCCCACGTGCGCGGCGAATCGTGTAGCTTACATAAACAATATGTATTATGTGGACCACAACATTGAAGTTGATATTCTAGAAGATACCATATGATTATTTAAAAAGTTACTCCTAATCTAACCTAAGCTGAATCCATAAAACACATAAAGTCAATTATTTATTTATATTTGTATTCTTACACAATCAGCCTACATTGATACTCTAAATGTATAGGCACGTTGCTAAAGCAGACCGAAAACACTTGTAATTGAGATAGTAGGCAGAGTTTTGAATAAGTAGGTACCTAATGTATTTTTAATGTATTTTGTACCCAGTATTCCGTTGGCGTCACATTAAAAATAAAATAGAATACTTTGTTATTGAAATAGGAATAAAATTGAAATTGAAATAAAAATGAAGTCTACTGTTAATATGTAATTTTAGTTATGCGAGTAATGTATATTTTAGACGAAATGTTATTTAAATGTTGTTTAAGAAAATGTGCTTACGTACGCATAATACCCCAGACTATAATATAAATTTGTTACGCGAGATTAATTACTCGAACATAGATTAAACTAAAAACAAAATCCACGAGAAAATACCGTACCTACCTTTTAACATTTAAGCATTTTTCAGCCGTATGCTTGAAATATTGCATACTTCAAAAGGTCCGTATATTAAATAAGAAGCCCTTATATATTTTTTTAGGTGTATTTTGATTGCGCTGTGGTATTAAAATATTTTTGTAGGACCTATATATATTAAATAAGTTTTTTGTTAACAGAAATTACACAAACATTACGGGTTGGCTTAGCAAATGATTTCTAATAGCAACATAAATGGCAACTGGTTTTAATATACCTAGAATTTGTTGATTCGGCGAGTACCCCAATAAAATTTGGCCGGCAGTAAAATTGTTCGTGAACAGCCATTGAATTTCATACTGTTTTCACCATCCCTTAGTAATTAACTAATTAATTAAATAATGGCACAATACGGCACGTGCATAGATAAATTAAATGTGTTAACATTTAATTATTTACAGTGTAACATACCTACGAGTAGGTATACCATGTAGTATGCTAGTAATATATCATAACATAAATTTGCATAGGATAGAATACTTAAACACGACAAATGTGTGTGTGTGAGTGTGAATATATTTACGTAAAATTGTGTATTTGTAATGAGAGGTGGACCTAACAAAATGTTGATGTAGTTGTTAGTATACAGGCAGTCTCATAGCTAGTAGAAAAAACTTTGGAAAGAACAGGTGGATTCCAGCCTTGATTATGAGTCGAAAATGTTCAAGCAACCATGACCTAATATCAATAGTTGGAGATGGACGACATCAAAGTTTGCGTTTTTTAAATATTTCCGACTTATTTTTACAAAATAGTAACTTATATTGATTACGAAAATTCATTCGTTTCAATAAAAGTTAAATAAAATAACAAAAATCCTAAAAAATCCAATTGGAATGTTTTCCAATTTGAATGGAATGTTTTTTATCATTTTATTTGACTTGTATTAAAGGGAGTGTTTTTCATATTTGAAAACTCCATAAAATATATAAATTATCCTATTTATAATTATACCATTTTATTAATGTGACAAGTATAATTGAACGTATCTTACTTGTTTTTATAAAACTTATTTTGCTTAATCAATTATTGTAACTTGTATCTGAATTTGGATTTGTAGTAGTCATAAAATATATATTGCATAGTTTAGTATCAAGTAGGTACCTACTGAAACAGCTCAAGACAGGGAATATGGAAGCGCCATGTTAAGATTCTTAAATAACCCTCAGGTGGTTTGGACATGTTGAGGGAATGGATGAGGAAAGAATGGTAACTGAGATATATAGCGCTGACTAGCGGTGCCAGAGAGGACGACCGCGGAAGACGTGGCACGACCAGATAAACCAGGTACTGGAAGATGGTCCCGTTAGAAGCCTCAACAACAGTCGAGCTTTCATGCGAATTTGTATGAATGTGGATGAGGCGAGAGTTGTATGTCAGGACAGAAGAGTATGGCGCTCTATCATCTCTGCTTATCCCCACGGGAAAA
The DNA here is from genome assembly GCA_016648135.1 of Agrypnia vestita. NCBI lineage: Eukaryota > Metazoa > Arthropoda > Insecta > Trichoptera > Phryganeidae > Agrypnia > Agrypnia vestita. The sequence goes on from JADDOH010008832.1 coordinate 65,138, forward strand.
TGGCGTAACGGTAAGAAAGTAAGTAAGATACCTTCTTAAAATAAGGGGTTTAAAATGAATAATAATTATTAATATAATACATTAAATTAAAATCATAAATTGAATTCTGCTTGCCATAAATGAAATTCATTAATTTGATAATCCTTTAAACCTGCTAATCATCAAACAAGTATACATCAAATAAAAATCACAGTACCTACATTTCACTTAACGTTTGGTAAATACGGCAACATTAATCAAGTTGTATTAAAATAAAAGTTCGTTTAAAGCATAGATTTTTGCGATCCGACCAATCAAACAATCCGTTTACGTAAAAATCTATGCTTTGAACGAACTTTTATTTTAATCCAACTTGAAGCAACCGGGCCCAAGTAGATTTCAATTTGCTTTACTTTGTAGGATTATTTGCTCGATAGTCATGGAATGAGCGACTGCTAGCCGCTCGTAAGCTCTTTCAGAGCATGAAGACGGCAGCCCAGCTGTCAAACGAGAAATATGAAAGATGCGTGGACAGAAAAAATCGTCAGTTTAAGGGAACAATTTATTACGATCAGTGTGTAAATGAATGTGTTTGAACTACTGAGAATGTGTAAATTATGCCTGTACTTGGTAATTTCAGAACTAATTTAATCTGTAATAAACCTTATCCGCAGGCGTGTGACGTTAAATACCTGCTCATGCTGACGTATTAGCTAGCTGCCTTAAGCTCGTATTAAAATGGCCATTAAAATCAGTGTGCTGGATAATATGGTACTGAAGTATCGTAGTATACAAATTTCACTTCAGCCCGATCGAAATAATAATATTTTGTCATTACAACGTGTCAATTTTTACTACACCCACTAAAATGAGATAATTTCACTAGAATTGAAGTTTATTTTAATATAATACACATTATTAATTATATTTGCACCGTTTTGAAATGTAGTGCTTTCTTTTCCTGAAAATAAAGCGACATTTTATACCACTTGGAATTGCACAAATAATTTTTAAATCACTAATTATCGCGTGGGCGGAGTAATTATAACTGTAGGTACCTATATAAAATAATTTCATTATTTTAGAAATTTTATTACTCCCTTTCTTTTAACTCGTAGCGTCTGCTTGTCTACTTGTCTTGTCTGCTTATCTGACGAAAAAACTTTGGATCGATTGTTAACCCTTTTCCCGTGATCCAATCGAGCTGAAACTTTGCAAGCAGACTCGTGGCGACGATCAAGAAGATCAATCAAATTTTCGTTAAAAATATTAATAATTAAAGTATAATTTAGGATTTTTAGAAATTTTTATGGTTTTTCAAATTGGAATCATTACCAATGTTTGATTATAGCAACGGCGGTCTGATAACGTCGCGAAATATTTTCTAAATTTGAATTACTCCGTCGGTAATCGGTATACATAACAGGTACTTCACTACGAAAATCTAAATTGACTGACAAATGTTTTTAGAATTTAATCTTCAAAGCATGAAGTGTCTTATCAAAACATCTGACATTTTAGAAATATATTATTACTGTAAGTTTAGTGTTATATTATATGTTTTAATTCGCCTTTAATTGTTGTTATATTTTACAAAGAAAGGGAGTACAATAAAAACTTGGTTTTTATGGGTTACTTTTTTTTACTAATCTATGTTATATCATTGAATCTATGTATGGTTTTGTATTATGCTTTGGCCGTCACGTAGATACGACCAAGCGTCACCGACATCGAATAATTGATGTAGCTTTTCCCTTCTGAATAAACGTTGAAATGTTGCATACTAAACGATGTTAAATCTGTATGTGAATCAATAAATGTGATTGGATACGTTCGTAACTATTTTAAGATTTCTTTCTAAATTTTGTATTAGATTCCATTTCATTGGATCAGATTGACAGATAAAGTGGAAGGTTAGGTTTGCCGTTCAATTTTTAAACTTATATTTTCGAATCTTATATTCAAATTGGCTATCCGATGATGTCTCATAAAAGCGCACGTCATAACGCAATATTCACTTTAAAAAAAAGGTCGAGAAAATTGGCATACCGCGCGCCGCCATCTTCTTGGCCAGTTGTGGCAAACCTAGGGCATGCGCGCCACAGACGGCACGTACAACACTTCAGCTGGCACGTGGACGTAACTCACGGATAGGAAATCTAGGCTGTTAATTTTATAAAAAAAAAATCGTTACATAAATATAGTGTTATGCTGGCAACACTCTTATTGACATTTTTTATCACTGGAGGTTATGTTTTTTAAAACCTTTGTATTGACACGTGTCGTAGCTAGGGAGGAACGAATGAAAATACAAGAAATTAATTAGCGTTTTTTTAAATAATGATTAATCAATTATTTAATATACAAAATCACTTAACACGAATTAAACATAACGCTTTTCTTTAATCTTTACTACTATTTCGCAATATATCACTCGTAAATAAATCCTTTTTTTTGAAGTTATACTTTTTTTGATCCATTTAGGCTATTTAGGGTAAAATTTTTATTACAGCGGAAATGCGAGATCATGAAGTTAGCTGTTAAAGTGAAATTTTAGTATGCAAAGAAACGCGCGCGCACCCGTTTGACGGTACCAGAAAATACCCAACAACCTTAAACAATATATTTCATATATTGTTTAAGGTTGTTGGGTAACTGTTAAAAATTTATTCTCTTGAAATTGGTGCTCCGGTAATATAAATTATGTATTTCATGTATAACTATCGCTTTGCAATTTCATGATTGGACACACCGTCGTCTCGCGACTTACTTCGTACTGTATGATCTGTCAAAACAAGACTCTCGCGCCGCGACGTGGTCCCGATTTATACTCGAACGCAGGTTTTATCTAACTCTCGAGATGATTTTTTTCCTCTCATGTGTTTAGGAAAAGGTTCCCGTCGCTTCTAGGTTGTTCCAGGCGTTTCTCTAATATTTAAGACTACTCTAGATTGCTATATCTGTTTTTAATCCTGCTATAGTGTTGTGTAATATTACAAGGGATTCGGACATTCGGCGCTATTCTTTCTGCTTTCCACTTCGTTACAATATTAAATCGAGTACCAATCATAATCATAAAGAAAGGCTCAATTCAAAATCTGACGAATGGTTGGTTATAGAATTGAAATTTTTTATTTTTTATTTTATTTTTTTATTTCAAAAAATCCTTGTTTACAAATAAAGGTACTTAATACTAATTTAACAATAAAAATAAAAGATAAATTACACATTTTTTTTGTTAAATTTGTGGATTATGCCACTCTACTAGGCTACGCCTGTCCCAGAGTGGCGTTATAGAACACAATTATAATATTTTTTTAAATTCGTCAGTAATATTTATTTTCATAAGGTAGTAATTATGTATCTACAAAGTATCAAGTGCAGTGTTAGTGGTAAGTTGAGTGAGTCGTAAGTCCAAGTGTAAATATGTGTAGAATTATAATAGTTTATTGAATTACGATTTTAGTTGTGTAATCGAAATGCCAAAAAGGGGCTTCTCGTATAGATTTCTGTATTTTATGTAATTGTCGATGTTTGACTGCGCTCAGTTGCGTTTGAAAGAATGTCATCAGTTTGAAAATGTCCACTGATAAAACCTTGTAATTAGGTACTATGCAATCTTGGCATCAGTTTTGTAAGCAATTTTTAATCAAGCAATTGCGAAACCTTAAAAGGTAGTCGCTATGGTCGAGGTAATGTATATTTTTACATTGTGTTTACACGTGTTTTTTTATGTGTGCCAAACATCTATAACAACCATAAAGTCAACCAAATCGACAGATACTTTTTTTTTATTGCAAAACTATTTCTTGAACCACATTTTATATAATAAAATTTTAGAAGTAGATTGACTAATGAAACCGTGCATATTACTGAAAGTGACCAACCAAATGAAACTAGATATAAATGAAATTTTTAAACCTATGTGATAAAATGCTGAAAAACTTTTCTTTTTTTCTTTTTCCCCGTTAAAAAATACTGAACCAGCTACGGAAGGGTGAATGAACCCATTTCATGTCATTGGACCGTGTTGCTAAAGGATAACACGGTCCTGGCGTTGTTTCTAAGTAAAAAGTAACTAATTACAGCGTAAATGCTGATTTTAATTATTTAAGTTACAAAAACCTCGGCATTTCATTTATATAAACAATAATACGGATCACTAATATTATTCATTGACATTATCATAATAATACACTTCACATCAATTTAATATTAATACAGTTCATATATAACTTATGTCGTTTACTAATAACCACTTTTGAAGTTCTGCCACTGACTTTGGGGTCTTTATGCCTGTTTGAAAGGAACCTTGTATTTTAACAGAATGTTAGTTAACTTGGTAAAAACCACTACCAGATTTACAGTCTACCGGTTTCGAGACCTACCCGTCTCGGTATCAGTATCAGGACCAACACTACACTACTATATTCACAATACTATATACCCCAACCATAGTATTGTTAAACTTTCATCAATATTGATCACATGCGTGTTAATCTTGTCAGAGACAAGCATGCATTAGCCTACAGAACATTCAGGAATCTGACAAAAAAGAGTGAGAGGGGGCGGGGTCTACAGTGGGTCTAAACCTATGGTTGGTGTATAAAGTGTTGTGACTATAGTAGTGTAGTGTTGGTCCTGACGAAGAGATGGGTACGTCTCGAAGCCGGTAGACCTAAAATCTGGTAGTGGTTTTTACTAAGTTAACTAACATTCTGTTATAATGTCTAACCACAAAGTTAATGCTTTAAATATTAATAATACTTTGTATTTTGTTCAAGAACACTGGAACTAGATATTCAAGTGTCCTCAGTCCATATTTATTTGTTATTCTTGCAATAGTTAAAATTTGATTTGTAGCGCATCTTGCCTTTTTTTAAATTTCATTTTATTGACAAATAATATTTGATAATTTTTGGCACGCGCACGTAAGAAGGTCCGCCATCGCTGTTTTAGCGAATCTCTTCGCATTTTATTATTTTTTCTCCGCGCTGCTACCCGTCTTGGATGATGAAACATTAGCGTTTTTTTGTCGGAAAACAAGCGCGCGATTTGCCTACCCCATTACCCCCGGCCTCGAGGGCGGCAATCCCTTTCACATTTATTATATTTCCCAAATTCCCGCGGCCGCGAAGGGCGCTGCAATCGATACAACGATTTCCAAACAACCCGCGACCGTAATGATAATCGTATTAGCATATTCTCAGCTCAAACACGTCATGTTTCGGGAACTGTACGGCGTCAGACGTTTTACGATATCACTCGCTATATCCTCGCGTATTTTTTATAAAATTTACCATATTACATTTGCCGCATTCTCCTCGAATCTTGGAGTTTTATTTTAACTAGCAGGGGCCATGGCTAGTATTTTGGGAATTGATTAAACAAAAAAGGAAACATTTTAAAAATTGTCGCTTTGCGTCCGTATATTGCGTCCATTTTCTTTTGTGCAAAGATATAAACATACAACTTTTATAAAATACTATCGAAATAGCTCCGTACGATACAATTTCTATAGGGGAGACTGAGGACACTTGATCCTTATGGGATACTAGATACACGAGATTTCCAGAACTTCTGTGAAAATTGCATTATTTTTAACTTGAAATATTGTCTATTGTACCCGCTAACTTTCTAAAGTAGTTACATAAGTCGGACTTGACAATAGTACAAATGGCGGACGGTTTGGTGTTTGTTGCTAAAGACACTATATATTTTAATTAAAAAGTTATAGAAAAAGATGTTACAGGTGGTTAAGTCTCCAAAACAAGTCAGTATTTACGTAGTTTTCAATTTCGCACAGAAAAAGAAGGAAGTTAAAATAGTTTTTTTTTTATAAATAACATATTCTCTCCTCAACTCAGTTCGGGGACACTTGGTACACGTTTTTTGGGAGATTTGATCTCCCGGTCAATCAATAAATTGTAGCTTATTGATTTTTTTTCTTTTCTTTTGGGTTCTACTATGCCTAGAATATATAAAACGAAAAAAAATGCTCAGGAAAGAAGACCAATCGATAAAGAGTTAGCTGTAAGCAGAAATCACTTGGGAATGATGAGTGGTTTTGTTATAATGAATAATTGTGTACCCAGCTACTTAAAATGATAGTCGAAAAGTAAAGATGTTGTTGAAAGTCAGTTTAATGAACACAATAACAATTTCAACACGCTTAATTGCATACGTCTACCTATGTGTATCATGTGTCCCTAAAATATGGGAGACATGCTCCGCCCGGATCAAGTGTCCCATATATATGGGACACTTTGTCCCGTCCCTTCCTCTACTGTTAGTGGGATAATTACAAAATTTATAAACGAATGTAAATCGTTATTATACCAAGTATATCGAATTAATTTCCACGTCTTTGAGTGAAAAGATATTTGAAATGTGATATGCAGCAATAAGGGAATTAGAGGTAAAAACCGAAAGAGGAATCAAGTGTCCCGAGTCTCCTAGATATGTACTTAAATTAATTTATCAATGAAAACTATTTTTTAATGTGAGAAATATGATATATTACCAAACAAATCTATATGAAAATTTTGAATGTTCAACCTAACAACCAACCAACACAAAAATATGTTCAATTATACTTCGTCCAAAAATATAATACCGTCACGGGATCGTGCTTGAGGGAGGCAAATCAAACACTTCAAATCAATTAAATTTTATTAATTCACCAATGTTACGGGACACGAATTTAATCGGAGCACCACTCTTTAAAACATAACAATTTCGTAATTCGCGCTAAAGTTCACTCCTAAATAACTTTTCTCTAATATACTGATGGACGTTGCTTAAATCGCTCAGATTCTTACTAGAAGACTCACTAGTACTCCCCTCGCGCCGTTATGACTATCGCTTATCTCTGGTGAATTCGCAGGGTTCACCATTCTTGCACATCATCGATCCCGTTGCATATTTACAAGACCCTCGTAGTCCAGTGGGTATAACATTGGCTCTCACACCGAGGGTTCAGTGTCAGCCGGCGTCTCTACAGCGTACGTCAAAATAGGTCGTGTAAAAATATTTTAAATGTAAATCAGACACTAACGTTTTAGTTATAAAATCACAATTCATTCAAACAGATCACGTAAAGTTTCATGTTACCAACATAACATCTTGAAAATTGCTTTCTATTCGGCGCTCAAAATTTAAATTTCCCGCCTGTCGTTAATCTGACGCTCCGTTTCCGACTTCCGCACCTGCCAACACCGACTTCGCACGATACGTTTCCAATCAACTTTTGTACTTAATATATTCAAAGCGACGTTCTATTAAATGGTGAATTCAACTCAATTTCCAGCGGGCGATGAAAACTTCAATAGAGCAGCGTCATTGCTATGACCAGATCTAAAAACAACGATATACCTCATGTTGATGCAAGCAATTAAAATTACCAAACCATTTTAAAGCAGTGCATTGGGTTATATTAATTTTAAAAAATGTATCAAACCGTCTCTGCAAAGAATATATTATTCTATCACGGAAAGAATAGTCACTTCGTGCTGCAAATTTTTATTTTAAAATATAATTTTTATTTATACTTTAAGCGCTAAGATTTATTATAGATGTCTCATAGAGACGAAGCTATATTTTTATACAGGAAAGTAGGTATGGAGGTCTTTTTGGGTATTCAAACGGCTTACGACCTAAAGACTGCAGGTGGTGGTAGTGAAAATACAACTCGCATACGAAACAAGTTGTGTAAGTTAAACATATAATATATACTAATTCCAAAATTTGAGAGATGTGGTAAAAATAATAATAATAATATTGGATTATTTATATTTCGCCATTTTTGTGAAAATTTCACCTCAAGGGCGCTTTACACACAAAAAACTCTTACATACTAAAATCATAGAATCACAAAATGAAAAATAAGATGAAAAAGAAAAGAGAAAGAAATACAGCTCAAATAGTAAAAAAACAACAATATTAAAAAGGTTCTGGGAAAGATTTTGTAAACAAGTGCGTTTTAAGTCTTTTCTTAAATAAAGTCTCTGAATCCGTGTTTCTTAGCAGGGAGGGCAAAGAGTTCCACGCTTTGGGGCCCGCCACCGCAAATGCCCGTTCGCTGAACTTAGTTTTTTGGAACTGACTTGCCGGTTCAACAATCCTTCCCACTGCTGAAGTAGACGCAGTCTACCATGGGTGGAATGGTGAACGTTACGTTGTGTAAAGTGATCACTTGAGCCAGCCGTACGATAGGTCGGAAGCTTTATGAACAGGCAAAAAGACTTCCATATCTACTTTCCTATATAAAAATATAGTTTCGTCTCTATGAGACATCTATAATAAATCTTCACAATATTTGCACTATTCATCCGTACTATGGTTTTGAGAGGAACAGTCCTTCTCATCATCAGGTATATTTAATAACTAACGTTAGTGAAGGGTACAAAAGCAAAGACAGCAATATCCGAATTTAAAAAAAAAAATGTTTTGAATGTTCAGTCACCGAGGATTGAAAGCAAAAACAGCAATGTCCTTGAAGTGTGAAAAGCAAATGCAGCCATATCCATTTCAATCACAACGAATCAACCCTCAAGGGTGAGGTGATGTCGATTTTAGATTGAAACATCAAAGCGAAAACAGGAATATCCAATTATGTAAATAGCAAAAGCAGCACTATTAGGTAGCAAACAAGCAGCAACATTCACAATCAAACCAAAAATATTTTGCTACTTATAACTTATATTGTTTAATGTTTATGTAACAACTATTTATAAGACGTATGTGAGGCCTCTCCTCGAATATGCCTCTCAGATCTGGAATCCATATTTTGTTAAAGATATAGTTTTACTGGAAAATGTTCAGAGACGAGCCACAAAATTGCCCTTGGGTCTTAAAAACCTGGAATATGCGGAAAGGCTGAGAGTATTGAAACTGCCCACTCTTCAGGAGCGACGAGCAAGAGGTGACCTCATCGAGACATTCAAGATTCTATCGGGCTACTACAATATTCCTAATATGACAGATATGTTTGCATTTAACACTAATGTGGGCCTTCGAGGACATCACCTGAAGTTGAACAAGTCTCGGTTCTCGTGTAACCCAAGAAAGCATGCATTAAGCAATAGAGTGGTCAATATGTGGAACAGTTTGCCCGAGGGCGTTGTGTCTGCAGCCAGTGTCAACCAATTTAAGAATAGGCTGGATATTCAAATGAGAGACAGTGATATGGGCCTATCAGCTTAAACTGCCTGCCCATTATCAATAATAATAATAATAATAATAATAATAATAATATATTCATTTTAATTTTATATTATATTTTTTATGTAAAAGCCTATACACATTGCTGCTCTTTACTTTATATTTTTAACTTCTATACTCATGTTTAGGTGCTATACAGATATTGTTTAATGTATGTGCTTTTTGAAATTTATATTATATTCTTTATGTAAAAGCCTAATGGGCGTAAACAAATAAATAAATAAAAAGGTTAAATATTTATTTATACACATATATTTAAGGAAAACTCGGGTGGCAATTTTAAAATGTTTAAAACTTATTTCCAGTAGGTTGTAGGTTTCATATATACCAGAAAAATTTGTGGTGACAGTTTTTTTATCTCGGAAACACCTCAGTGGGATATTGCTGCCTTTGCTTTTATACCACTCAAATATAGACAGTCAGACAGTCAAAGAGCCAATCGGTGTTCATGTTTTGGTCTGAGTACAAATATGTTTCCATCAGGCGCGTGCAGTGAGAACAGTTTGAAGCTTGACTTTTTTGGAAACGTATATTTTGGAAAAAAAATGGAAATCAAATGTTTATGCTACAGTTTTTTATGATATATCAAAATATGAATGCTATGACAATATTTGTGTCGTAATATGACGAAATATATGTTGTATTCCGATTTTTTTCCAAATAATTTGTAACGTAAAAGTCATGCTGCGATGTTCCCACTGCACGCCCCTGGTTTCCATAAATAAATAAATTTTCGACCTTAAAATTCTGTGTGTAATCCGAAATTAATTATTAAATTAATCAATGAAAATCTGAGAAAACACTAATATTAAAATTTCGAAACACTTCTCCGGTCCTAGACTTGTTTCCTTTAATGAAAAAAAAACGTCCCCCACTACGCGGCTCCGTGCCCTACTCAAATAGATTGACAAAATTCTTTAAAACCCTTAATAAAACTCTTTAATAGTATTTAAGTTAGTTATTACTATACCTGATGATGAGGGGATCGATCCTCTCCAATTTTAGCATAAATACTCGAATGTTGTGTATGTAGAAAGATTATATAAAAATTATGTTTTAAATTAGAATACTAATAAATTCTATTCAAATATTAGGTCCTTACATATGAAATTGACGTTTAGTATGGGAGGAACATAAAGCCGATTTTTTTTATTATAATATATTTATTTAATCAAAGTATGTACCATTGCTATCTATGCACTTTTGCCATCTCATAGGTAGTTCATCGATCCCTTTACTATAAAAACCATTCGGACGGGAATCAATAAAATCTTTGAAGGCGGTTTTGACTGCCCCATCGGAGTTGAATTTTTTCCTTTGCAAGAAGTTATCCAAATTTCGAAAAAAATGGTAATCTGTTGGGGCAAGGTCCGGAGAGTACGGTGGATGTCTTAGACATTCCAATTGAAGCTCCTCTAATTTGGTAGCCGTCTGTTGTGCAGTGTGTGGTCTAGCGTTATCATGAAGCAGCAGTGGCCTAGAGCGATTAACCAGCCTCGGTTGTTTAGCAGCTAGCTTTTCCATCATGGTTTGCAGTTGCTGACAATAGACATCTGCCGTAATCGTCTGGCCAGATTTAAGAAAGCTGTAGTGAACGACACCAGCACTAGTCCACCAAACGCTCACAAGTAACTTTTTGGAGTCAATTTTCGCTTGGGGCATGGTTTGGCTGGTTCGGCAGGGTTCAGCCATTGCGATGAGCACTTCCGATTATCGTACAGGATCCACTTTTCATCACAGGTAATGATTCGATTTAAAATCCCTTCATTATTGTGCCGGTTGAGTAATGCAATGCAGCAGTCAACGCGCGTTTGTTGATTTGCTTCACTCAATTCGTGAGGTACCCACCATTCAAGCTTTTTCACCTTACCAATTCGCTTCAAGTGGATTAAAACAGTTTTATCACTAACACCGCAGCCTGCAGCTAACTCGGATGTGGTTTGCGATGGATCTGCTTCCACAATAGCCTTCAATTCTTCATTATCAACTTTGGTCTCCGGCCGTCCACGGGGCTTGTTCTGCAGGTCGAAATTTCCAGAACGAAAACGTTGGAACCAAAAACGCACTGCGTTTTCTTTTGCGGCACCGTCGCCATACACATCATTAATCCTTCGAGCCGTTTCTGCAGCACTGGTGCCACGGTGGAACTCGTACTCGTTAATAACGCGATATTTCAAGTTTTTCTTTTTATAAACTGAGTGACGCAAAGAAAAAAACAATTGAGGAAAAAACAAATGAATTATAATTTTCAAAACACAAATACATGAGTAAATAGCTGTATAAATTTGGATTTGGAATTCCTAACCAATGAGAAGATATTTGAGATCAAATTTGCCAGTACGGAAAAACGTCAATTTCATATGTAAGGACCTAATATAAGAGTAATCAGTTTGATCGCGGGTGTATTTAGGGATATATTTGTGGGCGTACACCGTGCATACATCATGTACATACATGGGGGTATCCAATGCAATGACCTCTTGGCAATTGTCCCCGGAAAGATATATTTTTATTTAACTTTGTGCCAAGCCAGTGTAATAGCAGCGACATTATACGAGGACGGCGCCATTTCTCCGCGGAATACTCCGCTCCACGTCGGGGAGGCGAACGTTTTTGGCTTTATGTCAATAAAATGTAACGTCGGGAACGGAACAATAGGAAATGCAAACTCTCGCGTGAGTCGATACTTTCGCGGCAATAAAATCATTTCAATTCTTTCCACCCCATTACAATCGATTGTCTCTTACTCCCTTAAATATTCAAGATGGAAAATTGACAGACATCTTTCACTATAATTCGACGGCTACGTGTTAGAAATTCAATTGTTGGAACACATGATTGATATTGTCATATACGTAGGTAATAGTTTAGTTTTACGCAAAAATACCTTTTGGCAGATGTGTTATGTGTATCGCAAGGGTGGATCCAGGGGGGGGGTCATGGGGGTGATGACCCCCCCTGGGCTGGGTCTAGGACCTAGGTGGACCTGGACCCAGCCCTAAATTGTAACTTCTTGTGACTTGACCACGACTATGTGACCCCCCTGGCGCCAAAGCTGGATCCGCTCTTGCTGTATCGCCAGATGTATGCTTTGATTGAATTTGAAGCGTAATTTTTATTTGATTTTATTTTTCATTTATTGGTTTTCTTAATATATAATTATAATATAATTAATAAATCTTGAAAAAAACCCAATTATTGAGCCAATTACAAAAAAATACATATATACAAGAATAATCAAATAGCAATCAAATCAAAATAAAGTCAAATAGCGAGTTTGTGTGAGTGTATTTGTGTTTTTATGTATCCGTGTGTGTATGCGTTTTTATGTGTTCGTGAGTGTGTTAACATGTGTGGGAAGAAAAATGTCATCGCGCGAGTTTATACGTAAAGGATACGTAAACTCTCGAAACAATATAAAATATCGAGATCTGCAAAGGCCGTGTCATAGGTATCTAGAACTCTATTAATAATACAGTTTTTACCGTAGTTTGTTCTCCAATGATTTAAGTGGAAAAGGCGTGGTGCTCTTGTTCGTCTCTGCGGGATATTAAAGTGTATCGAATTTAAAATTTCAGGATTATTAAGTTATGCGATTATTAAGTTTTTTGTAAAGGTATTTCATATCGCTTATCGTTCGCCTGTCTTCAAGAGTAGTTATCTTGTGGTACTTATATGCGTCGTCATAGTTATCGGATTTTTGGACGTGATTTTTGAAATTCAGTGTTTTTGTGAAAGTCTGTAAAATGCGTTCGAGATGCTTTTTATGTATTTCGTATTGAAATGAAGTGAAGGTTGCGTGTTTGTGGGAAGACCAATGCTCATCTGTCGAAACTCTCATTTATGTAAGGTCGCTAAAGACATGCTACGTGAATATCAAATACAGTGTAGATGTATGTGGCAAGCTAAGGCAGGAGGTAATGCAGGACGATAAGTATTTACAATTTATAGTTTTGATTTATTGGAGAATAAGTTGTACAATAATGAATGACCGAGTAAAATGACTACGTGGCGTAGATTGCGGCGGTCGGCGAAAGAGTAGTTGTGGTACCGGCGCTCTGCCGGTCGGTACTTCGCTGGTGGCACCGGGCTTCTCATTGGTGGCTCGCATCGAGCGCGACTAGAGTCCGGGTAGGCCTAGATCCTCCACGACCTAATAATAGAATATGATTTTTTTTAAATACCTTCGGCTTGGAATTGGAATCCGAATAAATTAACATTTTGGACTAAAATGGAAGACTACACGATCAATAAATCAAAATATCACCCCCTTTTCACTCGGATCATTGGAGAACAAACTACGGAAAAAATCCTAATTAACCGTGTTGTTGACACTTATAACATGCCTTTTGCAGATATAAACATCTTTTGTTAATATTTTGAGTAGTTTACTAATTTTGTTAGGGGCAAAACTGCGTGGTGACACACGGGTATAAACACCAACACAACGAAACAATGTGCCTCGTACGCACAGCTTACACATACTAATTTGATTGCTTCTCTTAAATGGAAAGAACTTTACTAGTCGACGGCAGCACAGTTAAATTTTTAAGAAGTTTACTAACTCTGTTAGGGGTAAACTTGCGTGGTGACACACGGGTATGAACACCAACACAACGAAACAATGTGCCTCGTACGCACGGCTTACACATACTAATTTGATTGCCTTTCTTAAATGGAAAGAGCTTTACTAGTCGACGGCAGCACAGTTCTATATCATATACTATTAAAAAATGACGAATTGATTTTTACTGCATTCAGTAGTGCTGTCAATTTGCGACGTTTTGAATACTTCAAATACAGCTGCTTACGTAAGGAGTAAGTAACCTAATCATGTAAAGTTCTCACGATCGTGGGAGTACTCCGTCTTCTCCGTGGGCGACAAGACAACACTCTACACGCAGTATGTTCTGTGTATAAACAAGTGCACCAAGGGAGGGGGCGTCTCCCTTACCTTACTCCCTTACCCTTATCTCACCGTGTGTGAAAGAGTTGGGTGGGTGTGTGGGTAAATGTTGGGGAGCGCGGGTGGCTATTGATTCCTTCAGCTTCAGCGCTCGTGTGTCCAGACTGCTAGTCGAATCCTGGCGCTTGAAAGTTAGCGGTGTTATCTCCAATTCCTTTTTGCGACCGATTGTTTATGGATTATTCCTGCGTCTATAGCCCGTGTCTATGGAGGAGATTTTTATGCGATTTTGATACAATATCCGAGACATTGTCCACGTTAAATGACAGTCCATTGTCCATTTACCATTGACGACATGCTTTATAAAATAAAGAATCTAATCTAAATACAATAGTTTCGTTGTCTGTCCGTACCTTGCCGGAATAACAAAAAAAAATCTGTAATTTTCTGAAAAAACTGAATTACATGGCTGGAGAGAGACTCGAACGTCAAACACGCGGACGGCAGCGCGACGACTAGACGACATAGACGCCAGCATTTCCCCGTGGCCCGTCAAAAATATAATACATGCAGGTACTGTACATTGTAAAAGCAGGGTTTAGTTATGACGCGAACCATTTATTTACGCCTCCCCCGTGATTTTTAATGGGTGTACGGCTAATAAATTATTTAAAAAAACATCACCTTGTATTTAAATAGCGACATACACTCACGCTACACAAAAGCGAGAGATAATAATATATAATAAGTGAACCGGTAACAAATATAAAGATCCGCATGGTTTCCTATATATGTACAGCTGTCGAATTCTATAATGAACTTTCTAGTCTCATAAATGAAATAAATAATGTAAGACTCTTCAATAAGGAACTGAAAAGACTTGTGTTGGGGAGGAGACAATTCATAAATAATAATTTGTTCATAAACCGATGTGGTTATCTATAATTAAAAGTTATCATGATAAGTGTTAAATTTGTTATGTATAGTTTTCTGTGTTATAGTTATTAAGTATTGAGTTTGATGTCCTCTTACACCAGGATACATTAGCGAATTTTTTTCTTATTTTTTTAAATTATATTTATAATTCCCGTTTCTAAAATATAAATATAAACAAAAAAATAAATAGGTACATCAGTTGGGCGTATTTGAATTTCCCAGCAGCAAGAAGTTAAACATATTTTATATCTTTGTAAAGTAGAACATCGCTTGAACTAGAAAAATGATAATGTTTGAAAGGCCAAAAAAAAATTACAATTTGTGTATTAGGCGGGGTAGGGTGGTCCCGAAAAATATATTCTATGCAGGGTTGGTAGTTGGTACAATTCTGATTTTATGATGAAATTTGAAATGGGGTCCGAAACGTCGGCAAGAAAGGTCGTAAAACCACGGCAGAATAAAAGACCCAAACCATTAGATTCTAAACGGCTGTGTTTTTAGATTTTCAATATTTTGCAATTGGTATTTGTTTTCAGTTCTGGCAAAGCTTCCGGATAAATTTGCGTATTTACTTTACTAAATTTCTGGCTGTGAGTATTGTAATGAAAGTATAATGATTATGTTATTTAAAGCATTACTATTGTATTTGTTATTAGCCATTAAATGGTAGATGTTAGCCATTGAAATTATAATATGGAATGACTTTATATAAGTTGATAAAAGCGTTGTTCGAAGTCACGAATAAGAACAAAATATAATACGGTATCAGAATGCAATCGTTGAAACTCGGGGTTCCTCGCTTTCCAATCGTAGTCACGAGGGAACTAGCTTCTTATGAATAATTTAAATTTTCGAGTACATCTTCAGAATAAATCAAAAAGAGTTCAATGCTTTGTTTAATTTGAAAAACAATAATTTTATTGATGTAACATGATACATTGCTACGATTAGTAAGACAAAAGATACGAATGTACGAACATACATTGCAACAGGTCCATGGTATTGTACATTCACATACTGACGAATTCGTTGCAAGTATCTTCTATATATTAATTACCGTAACCAATGTCGTACGTTTCTGCATTTGGATGATGATTTTTATTTGTATACAATAATTTTGCCGCGGTTCCCGTTGGGTTGTGTGGCACAGCGGATGAACGTCTGACTGCGGATCAAAAGGTGCCGCGTTCGAATCCTGGCAGGATCGATTTTTTTTTTTACAGTCGAGAATATTTTTTTTGTTGAAATTTTAATAACAAATAATTTTTTTATGTAACAAACCAAATTAAACAAAGATTAATTTTTTATAATGTTGTATAAAAGTAATCAACACTGCGAGGAGAGAAGAGAGTAGGTACCTACCTATCGAACTATAGTTTATTCCGCTCTGACTTATTAATCGGTTAGAAATTTTGAATAAATACTTTGTCTTAATTATATCTAAACTACCCGTAATTAAAAGTGGAAATTTACCAGATACAATTAGCCGCGAAGCGGTTGACGTAGGCGTAGGTAAACAATTGTGTTTGCTGCATAGCAAACACAATTGACCGCGCAACGGCTATCATTGGCCGCGGAGCGGCCATCATTGGCCGCGAAGCGGCCACAATAGCCGCCCGCAGGGCCTAGCAGTAAGCAATCGGCGAAGCCGATTGCTTTCCTGCTAGTATATTTTTATTATTACAATGTAATATTAACACATGCACATAAATTTGTTTAAGTTTAATTATTTTATGAAATAATATTAATTTCATTTTAATAACAATGACTCTGTCGATACCTTAATCAGCTGAAACTATTGGTGTAGAAAAATGATTTTATAATAATTATTACCAATTTGTTAAATTTACATAAAATTTAAAACACCCTGCTCGCAGTATACATAATCGACAGCGTTCGTCAAAGGCATTGTTGCATTATTGTCTAGCGTGCAGCGGTGACATAACTTTGTCCCTTTCTCGCATAGATAGCGTTCACGCACATTATTCACGTGTATCAAGTACATAACAAATCCCTGATGTGGCAAGACTAAAAAATCGGCCTATACTAAGAGATCATCTATACATTTCCATTTGAAAATAATGAATGTATAGAATCTAAAAAATTTAACCTATAATCCAAAACGATATATGTAGCTGTGAACTTGGAAGTAAAATGTAAAGATGTAACCCTGAGCTTTGGGTAGCTAATAAAGCGTAGCCACAAAACTTATTCCATTGTATGTTGATTTCAATTGAAAATATTTAATCATAATATCAATATTAAGGAATACATAAAAAATTTATTACATTTTGTGTAAAAATTTTGCTAAGCGTTTTTAAATTAAAAAATACAACTCCTTGTTGCAACCAATATGTCAAACTTACTTTTATTTCTATCCGTTAAGGCGCTCGTCTGGCAATGTAAGCAAAATTCGCTATTTTTTTTTTTCATGCATTCTTTTACATTTTGTATCACATTTTTGTACAGAAAGTTATCAAATTAAAATTAGTCATCAGGTTTCATATATTTTAAATAAACACATTCGCTTAAAATGACGCAAACTTAATTATTTAATCAATTTATAAATTGCTAAACCAATGATGTTTTAGAAATTGTTAAAATTGATCTTTGTGGCCTCTATATAACTGTATGGACTTGTGACATGAATTTTTTAAAAATAATATTGTAAATAAACAATAATATTTAATTTATGAAAATGGTTGCGAAATCTATTAGGTTGTTTTCTTAAAAGTTGTATTCTAAAAACACTGTTAAAAACATTATATTTTTGAGTGTTTTCCAACTCTTTCTAAATAGTATTTTAATAAGTATTAAAATATTAGTAATTATTATTATAAAGTATATATAAAAAACTAAAATTTATTCTAAATTCCTGATTTCAGCTATTTAAACAAGACGCAATGTATTTAAGACCCAAATTTTCCAAATAATAATTATATATTTGTTTCAAATAGACAAAGTTATTGACTCAATGACAAAACTGACCAGCCTATTCCACAAAATACACGAAATCACACCGAAGACCTTAAAAATTCTGATGTACCAGGCATACGTCAAGAGTAGAATAGGATTTTTGATGCCCTTCTGGGGAACCGGAAACAAAACTAACCTAAAAGGACTCCAACGACAACAAAACAAAATACTAAAAATGGTCTACGATCTGAAATACCTGACACCAACTGAAACTGTATACCGTATAACACAACAATTAAACACTGAAAGCATTACAAAAATCGAAACACTTAAAATCATTCACAAACTAGCAAATGGCGAAATACAAGACGAAGACATAAAATTACACAAAATACACGAAAAACACCAACACAACACTAGAACGGATCAAAACTATCGCATAACACACGGCAAAACAAAAACAGGACAATCACGACTAATTTGCAACGGATCAAAAGTATACAACGACCTACCACAACAGACCAAACAACTGACTGCTGACAAATTCAAAACAGATGCGACAAAAATGCTAAAACTCGGCCAATTATAAAAAATGATTTTGTATCTAAATTTTATGATTATTATATTCCTATATCATGTAAAAAATGTTATCCATAAACTTTTTCAGGTTTCTATTAGGTATATTTTAAATAAAAAAAATATAAATTTCTCCAATTTGATCAATTATCTTTATTTCTGAAACTTCGTTAGTTTATTAACGTATAAACTGATTAAATAATTAAGTTTGTGTCATTTTATGAATATATGTACATTTAAAACACAGGGAACACGATGAATTAATTTTAATTTGATACCTTTTCGTACAAAAATTTGATACAAAATGCAAGAGAGGATATGAGGAAAAGTTGTGAATTTTGCTCGCATAGCCAAACAATCTCCTTAACGGATAGAAATAAAAGTAAGTTTAACATATTGCGTGCACCAAGAAGCTGTAGTTTTAATTTTACGACGCTTAATAAACTTTTACCTACACGAAATGTAACAATTTTTTTTATGGATTCCTCAATTGATATTATGATTAAATATTTACAATTGAAATCAACATACAATGGAATAAGTTTTGGGCTATTAAATACTATTTTCACATATTGATTTTCTATTATTGGAGTTGTGTTTCGGCTGGGAGCGCTTCAATCCAAACCGCTTTTTGATGCGTAAATATCTTACCTAGCGCCCCCTTTCGTCACAAGTAACTACTGTGGTGACTAGACATCATATTCAGTGCCCATAAACGTCAAACTTATGATTTTTAGACACGTTTTAAATTCAATAATTCAAATATGTTCTTTAACATCTCGGCAGACAAAAAAACACTTTGTTAATTAAATACCTATACAGTAAACACAAAAGAAATAAAAAATGTAGCAATATAATCATCAACATCACTCTTGGCACTATAACCCTTGGTGGGTCTTGGCCTCCTCAATAATTTTCCTCCACTCATCTCGGTCTAGTGCCAGCTCTCTCCAGTTTCGAAAGCTCTAAGGCAGAGATATCTTTGAGGACGTTGTCACTCCATCTTTATTTTGGCCTTCCTAAGCTTCTTCGCCCTATTGGCCTTGAGTTCAGCAGTTTCAATATAATATCTATATAAAAGTAGAAGATAGATGATAACAGAATGAGATGATCATACCAAAGTAAATCCCGGTTACTTATACTATAGCTGATGTACCAGCGCAGAGCAGGTAGCAAATTATACAAGATTCCATGAGAGCCGTTTAAAACTTTCACGAAGCTTCTAGACACTCCTAGTATTAGTAGTATGTTTTTCCAATATTCATTATTTTCTAGACACTCCTGGTATTAGATGTATGTTTCTCCAATATTAATTACTAGCTGTGCCCGCGCGGCTTCGCACGCGTAGACTTTTAGTACACTGTTTGGATCGTCATAGAACTTTTGCGAACCATCTCCTTCCACGACTTTCACAAGAAAATTATTGAATGTACAGAAACCTTCTAGACACACCGACACGTTCCACCATTCAGTTTAGAACCTTATAGAACATTCGGGAATTTTCTAGAACCTTCTCCTTCCAGAACTTTCCAGAGCAGGTTTTTCCGGAACCTTCTAGACTCACCGACACAGTCGGCGCGCCTGTTTTGAAACAATCTAAAGCATTTGCGGCCTTCCCATAACAAAACAATGTGCTAGAATTTACTAGCCATTTTCGTCACCCACTCCCACCCACGCACAGCCACCCCACCAAACTCGCATATATTCGATGTGACACCAAGGACTATCCACCACCATAACCACCGGTGGGTGTTTGTGGCTGGTTATGGAGAAAACTTGGCGGGTAGGGAAACACGGGTTTCGTTTATATATATAAGTATATAATATATATAAGGATTATATATATTCAGATTGTTTTTTTCTCTTTAAACTATCTATATATTCTGATTATGTACACTTACCTATCTATTGTAAAAGCCCTATAGGGCGTTAATTAATAAATAATAAAAAAATATTGATATTTTCGGCGGGGTACGCGTTATGGATGCATGATTCGTGAATCGCAAAAAGGACATCCATCCAATTATTGATTGAAATACCAAGATACGAAATACCAAAGTACCAAGAATACCTAATACTAATATATGAATACCTACCTACTGAGAATGCAGGATTGGTATTTCTGAAAAAAAAATATCGTTGTATCCTATCTGTAACAATGTAAGTAAAAAGATATTACTCTTCCGATTAGATATTTTGTTTTCCATTAAATGACTTGGTTGAAGGCAATGATATAAAAAACTGTAGATACGTTACAAGCGTGAAATCTTGGCAACTCAAAAGGTAATTAATTGCCTTACTTGCATTCGTTATCGAACGGACCGAAACAAAACGCCGACTACGAAAACTATGCCGAAAAAAAAGTCCCGGGGGAAAAGGAACAGAGTATCGTACGCTATTTTACGAATGAGTATGTTATTTTAGTCACCGTGACTACAAATTACCTGATTTTTACGTGATCACTTGATAATGTGATTTGTTGTCTCCTTCAATGCAATATTTGCTACATATGAAAGCCGGCTAGTATGGGAATAACTATATTATATATTGTCTATATTATCATACGTCAATGGTTGAAGGAGGCTATATAAAGGCCGCGTAACAAACTAGAAGTTTAAAAAATGATATCTGTTATTTTTGCGCCCCATGTGTAAATGTTTAAATGAACTGTCATTCCGCCTACGCGGGTGCACATATCGGAAAAATCGCAGAAGCGTTTAAATTAATCGACTAATGCAAAAAAAATGCTAGCATCCAGAATTTAACAACTGCGAAATGAAACGTCAGAAAACTCGGCTATTTTTTATCTATGGTCTCGAGCGTTAATGGTGTTGCCAACGTAAAATAATATTCGTATTAAGTGTTTTGAAAGGAATTTATGCATGTAAAATTCAAATCTGAAGAAATTCAAAAAACTTTTGTTCCATGGATTGTTTTCGTTCTCGATTCTCTTGTTTTTTTTCGCATTGAACTAGCGTTCTCAATAAAGTGAAGCTTTTAGTGTTTCGATCTTAAATAAATCAACATATTATCTCAAGATGATTTGTGAAAAATTAATATTATTATTAGTTATTATTTCGAACGTGTGTTTATCTCACTCTGCATCTCTCAGCAACCCGTCACATGGAAAAACTGAAGAAAATGTAAGGAACAAAATGTTGGCCAATATTACAACTGAAGAAGCTATTGGAAGTCAAATGATTACAGATGGTTCACCGTTAGAAAAATTTAAAACCTCATCAAGTTTATCATCTACTCAACCTACTTCTAGTGTACATATGTCGACCGAAAATACATCCAGTTCATCTGTGACGCTCACCGCTTCAAAATCTACGAAATTGAATACTTCATTTACCGTTTCAACGGAAAAATCGAGCACTTCATTGGCCCCTACACCCACAAGTTCTACAGTAAAATCAAGCACTTCACCACCCACGAGTTCTACAGGAAAATCGAGTACATTGTCAACCAAAACAAACAAAAGCGTACCTGCAATAGAAACATCGAGAATTTATTCTACAAAAGGAACTTCTGCAACGAAATCTAGCAATTCATCTGCTGTCGTGGCAAAATCAAATATTTCATCTACCGTGCAACGCGAAAATTCACCAATCGTGTCACAATCAAGCGTTAAACCAACATTGTCGTCTTCAAGTTCATCTACACCGACGAAAACGATAAATGCATCGATGTCTACAAATACAGCGCCATCTTCAGATATTGAAAACGTCCCAGAGAACTTAATGGAACAGCCTGAAATAAGTTTATATAAAGATGTGCCGGAGTCTCCGCCGGAGATGATGTATCCTGATTCATATAATACGCACGATGAGAATGTTGATGAAAAAATTTTACCCGATTCGGAAAGCACACAGCGCCCCCAAGAACTATTAACTGCCCTTCCGAAAGTCTCGTCGCTTCAGAAACGAGAGCACGAGTTTGCCCCCAAGCTCCACGAATTCAGCGAGATGGCGGAGGAGGACCCCGATTTCTTAATCAAATCACGTCCACAAAATAATTCGATGGACGCGTCAGAGAGGCGGGGCGGTTCTGATATGTCGAGCAACACTAAAGTGGAGGTGGTGTTGCTCAATTTCGTTTTCATGTTCATCTTGAACTCTCTAATCTATTAAGTAACAGAATTTCCTATATCCTTAAGATACAGTTCATTATTTTATTGAGAAAAATCACGCCGCATCCGAAAATTATCTTGGTTTCCACTTTTCTCCGCAACGCGTCCAAAATGTTTGTGACTGTTTTTGTTATATCATAATAATTATTTTGTTTCTCAATATTGTGTAATTTTAAATGGATAATAAACTATTGACTCTAAATGTTTTTCATTTCCTAATTGATTCTCTTATATTCTATAAAGCCACATTTGACTTTTTGTTAATTTCTTGAATATGTTTCGTCTATTCAGCATAACTATTTACGGGGAAATTACATTATTTGGCTGGTTCAAAACAGACGTAATCCAAGTAGCATTTTTGACAAAACTAAGCTAAGCCACTTTTTGAACTCCTTGGGTGTGAATTAAGTGTGTACGAAATAAGTGCAATTTAGTACTTTTTTGAACAAACTTTTTTTTTGACATTTTTTTTCTTTCAAAATTTTATTTTTTAACTGCAAATGTGATCCAAGTTAATTAAATGCTACTTGGATTACTTCCGTTACCAGCCATTTATGAAACGATTCTTTTAAATAATTTTTCATTTAAATATTGTACCTCTTAATAAACACTGGTGTGCAAATTTTTTTTTCTCATTATGATTGATATGCATGATTTTTATGGATTTAAAAAATTGGGTACCACGTATATTTTTTTTGTAAGAGATTTTTGAATTAAAGCGAGTACTTTCTTTAAATTCAAATCATAAATTAAATAACTGCGAAAATCGTAGACAAAATTTGTTCCAAAACATTAAAAATCATTGGATCAATCTAATAACTTGTTATTAATAACATTTAAAAATTATTAAGTTATTAATAGCTTTATAATTTTCTTCCTTTTCATATTTTCTATTGGAGTTTCGCGGCAAATTGACAGCAAAAATCTGCAAGCATTGCTTCTGACCATTTCATTGAAATATACACTAGACAACTAATTTTGATACGTACCGAGCGACACGGAGTCACAGGGAGAACTGCGCAGGCGCATGCGTTGGTGTAAAAACGTCAGACGATACGGTTCTCTCCCTTTCTATCAATTTGAACCGGTTTGTATATACAAATAGGTATGATGCAAATGAATTTTGAGCAACCATTAAAAAATATAGGTAAATGATAAAAACTAAAAAATAAAAGCAGTTTAACGCGTTAAACTCTTCACATTTATCATATTTTTATTTAAAGGAGGATTTCGTTGCAGACCAGTGTTAATTAGTGAATCAATTTAATTAAAAATGGTTTTGTAGATATTTTACGTAGTTTTTCTTAATATTCAATTTATTGTGTCATTAAGATGTCGGCATTTTGCCGGCCGCTTACAAAATTCTGGATGAACCCTCAAAGTGTTTAAATGCCATGACGAATATTCAATGTTTTGAATAAATGATTGATTTATTTAACAACGATATTTGCATAGTAATTAAATTGGTTTGTCTTTGTCTATAGGAGGCTTCGATAGCGTAAGAACTACATAAGAACTTGGCAGAAAATTTGTAATTGGCATAATTTTAAAAACCATTATTTCATATTTTTAAGATTGTTGTTTTGCTGTTAATTTTCCCCAAAATAAAATAAATAAATAAACAATTTGGTCCAATTGGTGTAATGGACCTAAGACAAGTTCAAATATTACCTATAAATAAAAATGTGTCTAATACGTACATCAAAAGGTATCAAGTATTTTGTTCGTTAATTGGGAAAATTGTAGATTTAAGGAGAATGTAAGTTTTAGTACCTATCAGTGTACTAAGTCTTGAAGCTTTAATCATAATTAGATAAAATTAAGTTCCCTAACTAGTTATGTTGTACACTCAAAAGTGCGAGTAGATGCATTAGTTCTGCAAGCTATTATTTTGTATACTGTCACCTGATAAGGTCTATGCGCGTGTTGCCTAA
The DNA here is from genome assembly GCA_016648135.1 of Agrypnia vestita. NCBI lineage: Eukaryota > Metazoa > Arthropoda > Insecta > Trichoptera > Phryganeidae > Agrypnia > Agrypnia vestita. The sequence goes on from JADDOH010008832.1 coordinate 89,739, forward strand.
GCTGTTATAAATAGTTATTGCTTTAAAATATTTTTTTTTTATGTATGCTTTTTAAAGAACATTTTATTTACCGTAATCTTTCTAATATGTATTATTAATATTTTTAATATTTAAAGCATTCACTTTATGGTTAGACATTATAACAGAGTGTTAGTTAAATTTGTATAAACCACAACCAGATTTCAGGTCTACCGGTTTCGAGACGTAACCGTTTCTTCGTAGGACCAACACTACTCTACTATATGCACAACACTACACAACATAACCATAGTATTGTTAACTTTTCACCAATATTTATCACATGCAAATTAATCTTGTCAATCAGGAATCTACGAGGGAGAGAGAGTGAGAGGGGGCGGGGTCTAAAGTGGATGTTACCAAATCTTTTGTGAAAGTTAAAGTGAAGTTACAGCCCTTTATTCAATTTAACTTTCACAAAAGATTTGGTAACACCCACATTAGACCCGGCCCCTATAACTCTCTCTCCCTCGTAGATTCCTGATTGTTCTGTAGGCTGGTTAGTGCATGCTTGTCTTTGACAAGATTAACACGCATCTGATAAATACTGGTGAAAAGTTAATAATACTATGGTTGTGTTGTATAGCGTTGTGAACATAATGGTGTAGTACGTCTCGAAACCGGTTTCTAATATGTATTTAAATAATACTTATCTTGCGGGGTTCGCTATTTAGTACGAGTAAAGAATCGATGTAAGTAGAGCTACACGTGGTTCTCAATATTTGATGAATCAGCAATAATAACCCAAAGTGCGTAGAAAGAAACTATCGATTAAACCAAAATAGAATAAAAACAATTATTTAACCTTCCCACGTTTGTATCAATAGTGCAGTAATGTCGAGTACTTTCCCGCCATGATTGATGACGGAATGTTCCGCGTCCCGCCCCACGCCCATGTAAACAGAGTAGGTACTTAACTACCTGGAAAATGTAATGAGAGTGATTAAATCGAATGGTTTACAGTTTATTAGATGCTTCTCGTAGGGACCTTTTATCATTTCAGTATACTAGCTATACTGAAATGAAAAAATGTCCTTTTTTATATAGAAATGCGAACACAGAATGAGAATCGCACAAATATTCTCACTATTTTCAAAATAAGCTAAATGCTTGTGTTATGCAAATAGAACTAACTTGCTGGTGTCGTGGAATGAGACCGGAACCACCAGATCACTTGGTAAGCGTCATGACTCAATGTTCTTAGGTTTTCACGGCCATTCAGAATCTTCTGTCTTTATGTCTTCTGGGGTATTATGCCGTGTTATTACGACCTTTCTGGCCGAAGTTTCGGATCCCATTGCAGAGTCCGTCATCATGAACTATGAACTCACTTTATCGGAGCCACTTGGCGTCGCGCCGGTCGCCAACTGACGGACGTTAGCCAACAAACGTGATGTACCTATTGTTTTTACGCTCGAACGTACTTTCCGTATTTAAATAAGAGTAGTACTTTTTGCATTAATTGGTTAAGTAAGGTTACATGGATAAAATAGGTTTTATTGAATATAACATTTATTGTAACGCTTTTGAACTGCGCTAGCCTGGATATTGTGAACAACAGAATTTTCTTTTTTTTTTCTTGTGCCCTATCCGTTCAACGGACGTTATCTATCATTGACTTATTTACTGCAGCCCGGAATAGCTCTTCAGTAGACTGGCCAAACTACTGTCTCAGGTTTTCAGGCATGACGTTCTCTTTCTTTCAGGGCCCCCAACTTATAGCAATCTTTACAATTTTTTCTAACATCTAGTATCTTTTAAATGTGTAATATCTTATAATTTTACTCCAGGAATAATGAACATAACATAAGCTGTTATTTTTCTGTTTTAGCAGTTCCGGAAAATGCGTACCGATAAAAAAGCAGCCGGAATACCAACCATAAAAATAAAGTTAATTTCAATTCTGAGCCACATTGAGAAAAAATATTCCAACCTCTAAGAATAAAATGTTACAATATCTTAAAATGAGAAGAGAAAAAATAAGTACTACGAGGCATTTCGCTTTCAGGACCAATGATATCAAATTAAGTTATGTGTAGGGTGCTGATTTCACTAAAAAGTACGAAGGTAACATATTATAAGCTCATATTAAAGAATCATACGCGCGTGTTGACTAAATGCCTGTTGTTTCAAGTTGGATTTAAATAAAAGTCCGTTTAAAGCATAGATTTTTACGGAAACGGATCGTTTGATTCGTGGAGAACGCAAAAATCTATGCTTTAAACGAACTTTTACTTTAATCCAACTTGAAACAATCGGCCCTAAGTGTTATAATGTAAATTCTCGCTTAAGGTGGGCCGGTGATGCGAAAAAAATAAATTTGGTCATGGTAGGCATTAAGCTGTCTATTTGTCATCATATTGATTTTATAATATTTATTAAGAGTTAATAAATTGGCTTGGATTTGTTTTATAAACATGTAAACTGTTTTGATCGTGGAATTTTGTTCAATCACTTGGCAACTAGAATGCAAACTTAATGAAACCGTACCGAATAGATTATACCTCGTGTGTGGATGAGATTTTAGAGTTGTACACTAAACTATGTAGGTGTATTAGGGTGTGTCACTATGTATGGCGAAAAAAGTATTTTATTTTTAACGTAATAGTTGCATTGCATTAATAGCTACAAGGAAATGTAAAAAAGTTGCGATTTCAGTATATTTTTTGGCTCACTAAAACGAGCCAAATATTCTGATAATGTTGGTTTTTAGTGAACGGAAAGAGTTGATTTCTTTTAATTTCTTTTTAAGAGCTTATTTACATTGCTGAAAATGTGAAGTTCAATTACTAAAATAAACAATCTGAGGTAGGTATTAAACTATGTCATATGTATAAAATAAGGGTACAAAACTGTCAAAATGAATGGTGTAATTCTAATGCTTGCTAGTTATTATTAAAACAATAGCATTTAATTATACATGCAATGTGCCAATACAACAAATATATATTTTTGATATCTTTATATTTCAAGTCCATTGAGCGTATCAAAAGTACCAGTTTTAATGAAAACTGTAAATGCAGCATTTAATTACCCACGAAAATGCAACTTGTGCATTTTGAAAGTGACAAAAATTGACACCCCCCCCTAATGTACAAAATAACTTTTATTGACAAATCCTTTAGATGTGAGATCGAAGTCTTAACCCTGGACAAAAAAGCATTAGGTTTTTAGAAAGTGGTTGCATAATAGCGCAAGATGTCTTGTCACTGTCTCTTTTTCTATCTCGACCGAGGTCTGTGCTAGAAGAAACAGGCGCATCCATTTTATATTAATACGGGAATCTGAATAATAACAAGTTTATCTAAATTCATAGATTTATAGAATTAAAAATATAAAAACAGTTTCATCAAAAAACAATAATATATATCTCCGTTTACCAATGATCAAGATACAATACATTTATGTGTAATGGTAACTCTATATTCCTTTCATAACAGAATAATCCGTAAAAATGCCTCAAAAACAACATTATCGTCACTTCAAAAAAGCGGGAACGTTTTTAGTTGACTACCGTAGCTATTTTTTTTTTATTTGCTCCTTTTAATTTTATCAAATATGTCTTCCCTTTCTCCCGCTTTTGATCGAAGTCTATATATAAATATCGCATTGTATTTGGTATGCAGAGCTTCTAGTCTTGAAGTAATGTATGTGTTTTATGGACGTTGTCCGTGCTCTGTTTGAGAAGATTTTTTTGCTAACGTTTATCTTGGTAAATTGTTATTTCGCTGAAGATTAATTGTTTTCTTTTATAACGCAAAATGCGTTTAAATTAAATAATTAGCTATGGCGTCTCTCATTGTAAGGGTAGTGAAAGAAGCCTTTTCTCGCAGGCGCGATCACGTGACCAGGAATGGAGGAACTCGGTATTTAGGGACCGCTATTATTTATCCGCGGTTAGCGTTCCTGATTCCAGTTTCCTGATTGTCGGATTATTACAATCCTGTGTTCCTGGAGAGAAAATTGTTAGCTGGTTATTTCTTCGTGCACGCAACCTGTTGGATAATGTACTAAGAATAACATTTAATACAGTTTCACGTTCTTTTAGTTTATTTTATTAACAACTACTTATACAATAACAACAACGGCTTATATAATTACTATCATAGTGGTAACGCAAGTCAGGTATCTTCTTTGTTTTAAAACTCCGATAACACACGGTATATAGAATTATTATAATAAAGCGAGGCAGGTTTTATTTATTATATCTACCATGATATAAAACTTCTACAGTAATACAGGACTGCTATTTATTTTTATCTATTATGATCAAGGGTGAGAATCCTTTGAAATACATATATTTGAAATGCAAATACAAAATATTTTTAAATAAAAATACCTATTTTTATTTTGTATTTGAAAAATGAGAAATGCTTATATTTAATTTTTTATTTCATACGTCGTACTTTTAACACATTTAATTTCATCGAAACCTCCTTTTTTAAGAATGAACCCATCGTAAGTGATGTCAATATAATCATATAATAAGTGATGTCAACCAACTCTCTTCTGTAACTAGTGATAATGCCAACATTACAATAGATCTGGAAACACCGCAATATTTAAAAGATGATGACAATAAATTAAATTCCTTGAACGATATCCTACTATGAAAAAACTCTTCCTTAAATATTAACCAAGTTCTGCTCTTGTTGAGCGACTATTTTCAATTGGTGGAATGATGAGACCACATAGATGGAACATGAAAGATGAACTGTTTGAACAAATATTAGTGTTAAAGTCAGTGAAATAAGTGACTTACAAAAATCTTAACTAACTAAATGTATTTTATTTGAATATAACTTTATTGACAATATGTATTTGCATTGTGTATTTAAATAGTTTTCTTTAAAACTATATCGTATTTGCATTTAAAATAGAAAAGTTTTGTATTAATTAATTAAGTTTTGTATTAGTTAATTTGTATTAACAAATGTAAATAAAAAAAACAAATATCCAGTAATTTGCATCTTGAATTTAAATACTTTTAATTAACTATTTTCCACATCTCTGATTATGATATAAAACTGCTCCATTTACAAATAACTGATATTAATTTACTGTGTATCATGAGAGAAAATTGTTAAGGTCGCACGTGTCAGGTATTTATTCTCCTATAAAACGTGAAATTGAATATGTTAATCGGGTACCAGATATATGAGTAATATAAGATAAATAATTATGAGAACATAAAATTTGATACATATATTACATGTATACAATGAAAAAACGATCTAAAATCATTCTACTAATTGCGTTTTGATATCAAATATACATTTGATATATTTCAAATGATATATGATATTTGCGTAGGCGATGTCGATATAGTAATATTTTCTGAAAGCTCTTCGATTCCGGGAAGCAGCCTGTGGACTAAAGCACTTGTTTTGATTGAGTTCGATACAGGAACCAATACTTGTACTGATAGTGATGCCGTATGAATTTGAGACGATTCATCAATACTTTTTCCACCCCTCAAATGACCATTTTTGACCATTAATACCGAATAATTTTCGTGACTCAATTATATTATGATATGGTGGTATCATTATGGTGGTATCATTATAATCAATTATGATATGGTGGTATCATTATGGCATGCGACAGCTGAGATTTTTACTAGATTTTTGACTCGAGATAATCTTTGAGACAGGGAATATGAAACACTTTGAAGACAATTCTCAAAAATAGACTACTTTGTAGTCCGCCAAACATCAACTGTCAGTGCGATGACCATTGAAGTTTCTCAGCTGGGCCAGTCAGAATCTTTCATGCTGCAGTTTAAAATGAATAAGTGTTTTTTAGATTAATTCCTTGCGTTGGTCTAGCACTTCAGTTCTGTAAAAAGTTGTAGGTATTTATGGTTCTAGGTGACATTTGCAACGACTTCTATATTTGCATTGCACAAATATTTTTCAATTTTTCTTAATTTATATTTACACAATTTTACTAAAAAATGAGATATTATATTCAAATTAGATGAATATATTAATAAAGATTTTAAATGCTATATCTCTAAGAAAATGAAACTGCTCGTGTTTAGAGAGGGATAATTACCCGCCTAAGCACTATAAGCCGTATTTCAACAGGGCAGCGTTTCTCATATACTCGTAATCAATGAGGCTTCAATTGCTCACGACATTGTCTGCACATCTTCCTCTTCTTAACAAGGAAACCAGGAAGCATACCGAAATACACGCACACGCATGATAAGCCAACTTGGAGGTGGATTACGATTTCACGAACATCGTAATTCACCAAATTCCCAAAAATCCATAGAAATTTATCATCCCGTCTTGCGTATCTCTTTTATTTAGAACGCGAGAGAGTTAGGCCGGTCGCACTTTGGATACGAATTACGTTGGTCACGATCAGTTACTTTTCGCATTTCTCCAATAACGTTTGTGCCAAATGAATAATCTGTATCTTCTGGAAAACTCTATTATGGCAGACTTAAATAATGACGAATTTCATGACTATCTATATCTAATAGATTCACAAATGCTGGGGAGAATCGAAGTGCAACGAGAGCTCATAACATCGTAGAAATATTTAAAAGTTTTTTTGTTCGAAGTACATATACCTCACCTTCATTAAATCAAATTATTTAACTTACAGGTATTTTTAGTTCTTTAGAGATTCTCCGCCATGATCTGCGCTGATGGTCACGCAGTTGAATCGCTTTGGTCCCACAAACATTTGTGGTCACGTATCAAATTGACAAAATTTTCAATATCCACCGTACGGAATCGCAAAAGTTTCGAACAAATCTGGATCGTGTCGGATGTCGCATCTATACGTGCTGTCATGTTCCAGCATTTGATAACGGTATTATCATCCCGCGGAGTTGCTGTCCCTGCACCCGAAGAACTTATCTATGACGAAACGCAACGCTTTGTATCAATATAAAGGTTCACTCTCCTAATCTATATAAGGGCATATCAGACGTTTCAGTCCTGTCAATCTAATTTCGGTTGTATTACATCTCACACGTGTTTGTTACTGTATTATTTTCAATAAATAGTTCAAACATTTACAAGTGTTTCCTTGTGAAATTGAAGCATTGAGAAGAAGAAGAAAACCACCCTGAAATCGCTCCTAGCTGTCTATAAAACAATTTGTTCCACTTAAGGGTCTAGCAGTGCGTACACGCACTACTAAATCGTGTACAGTGTGCGATGTTCAATACTATTTGGAAGGTCAGGAATGTACTCGCGTATTCGTACGTATACGTACTACTCAATTTCGTACGAAAACGCATCCAGTGTGCGGCCGGCGTTGACCGAACGCACCAGCTTGAGCCCAGAACCTTAAAACATTCAGCGATGCTGTTTCCCTTTGAATCGCGCCCTTCTCAGCTCCCCCGGCATCAATGGAGCCTCCCCTCCCGCGGCGCTCGGCCCAGTCCGCGGGAGGTCGGCCAAGGGTTGTGGAGGCTCGCGGAGGGCCGCGGAGGCTCGCGGAGGGCCGGGCACATCCGCAGCACGGGAGGAGCATGCGCGCCGCGCCGCGCCGCCCGGAGGGAGGGGGAGTGTGTGGTGTTTATACTCGGAGACGGGGTGGTGCTGTACAACCTTCGATATTCGCTAACGAATCTTTACAACGAAGACTATCGTCAAAAATATTGCCCGAATGGTTAGGCCGCGCTCCAGCGACATCGAGTATTATTAATTTTGTTTCTCACGTGATAAAAATTTATCCGAATGTAAATCTATTAATATTAATATTGTACCGAACATAAAACAAATACATGCCGAGAGCATTCTCTTACAACAATTTAAAGACATAAAACAAAATAATAGAACCCCAACATATAACACGAGAGGCAGTAAAATGGTAAATAGAAATATACCAACATTCAACACAACTTTTGGCCAAAGAAGCTATACCTATTTTGCGACAAAACTCTACAGCATCCTTCCTCCGACCTTAAAAAATATAGAAAAGATTGAAGAGTTCAAAAAAGAAAGATAAAAGTATGGCTAAATCAAGTCGATGTAGATAGATTAAAAAGAGTATTTAAAACGACGTAAAAATTTGAAAATAGAAAATATATAGATATAAACTAGTCCGCCTAAGCACAGGAACACAGAAAGGAGGACTAAGAACAAAAATATCAATAATAACATTGTACATACATACTATTATATAAAATATGTTAAATTGTATCTGAATAGAACCTAATAATTTTTTTTTTAAAAAAGTTACAAGTTAAACTTATTATAAAACCAGTTAAGCCGCTCTCCAGCGATCTCGCATACCGATTAAGATCATTAATTATGTATTTAATAGTAATCAAAATAAAACTCTTTGTTTAAAACCCTTATTTATTGAAATATCAAAATTAAAAAATAAAGTTTGAAGTAAAGACATCAACAATAAAAATTTAAGTTTAGAAAGTTCCAAATAGTTATTGCTACATCTTAAGTGCTCCTTGAGTCTAATATCATAAATTTTTACCTAATAAAAATGGTTGCAATCCTTACAAATAAATTTATAACCTCCCAATTTGTTGTTAATTCAATAAGTAGTGGTTATGCACGAGGCATTTTTTTTATTAATGTAAATAATGTTAGCACAAAGTTATTCTGCTAATATTTCAAAATAAATGTATTTAATGATTATTAAAACATTTCTTGACATATATAAAGCATACGCCTAGTTATCTTGTGGTCGAGGTTCATTCATTCAGCATTATTATCCTTGGAGACCCCGTTGGTCTGAAAATAGTCATCATCTAAGCGACTGAGGATCGTGACCTTCATGATCTCCCGTCTCTTTTCTTCTCCATCTTTCCTGGCATCCTGCAGACCTTCATCCAGCTGAAAGCCTGCAGGCATTTCTCTGTGATCAGAGAAGTGCCTGCAGCCTTTTCCACTTGGTCGGTCCAACGAGTGGTGGATCTTCCCCTTCTTCTTCGATCTTCAAATCAAAAAGTTAAACATAACTAAGAGTATCATTTTTGCCAAATAAATTTAAATTATAAATAATTTTTATACAGTCATACCCCAAATTACGTAAATTCGGAGATAGGAGGCTACTTCGCTGTTTATTTCACAATTACACAGTGCATATATATAACATTGTTTATTGATGAAGAGTTTTTAATTATTTGAGTCACCTGGCAGCGTTAATGGCGGACATTGTTACGTAGAGAATTATACTTTTTCTTACTTCATTTTATACACCTAAATATTATTTGTGCCATCTTGGTAACGGACATTGCTACATAGATAATTATATATTTTGATTAATGGTTAATACCAAAGATATCCAAAAATTAAAAAGAATGTTTTGAATGCAATCACCAAGGATTACTTAATTAAAATGTACTAAATTCTAGATTTTATGTATCTATCCCTTCCAAAATCGCTATACTATAAATTTATAGGCTATTTTACCTATAAAATTTAGAATTCAGTACATTATAAATTAGTAATCCTCAATGACTGCATTAATTTTTTTTTGTATATTGCTGCCTTTACCGCATTTGTAATATAGTAATGGATGTACTTACTAGTTTTAATTTTCATTAAACTGAAATATTTAAAAAAATTAAATTTTTAGATAAAAGTATAATGCCTAGTATTTCGTTAAAAAAAGCGTTTTAATGTTTTCGTTTTATTTAATAAAAATTTTGTTTTGTATTTAATTACAAAAGTGTTTTCAATGTTTTCAATTTATTTAATAAAAATTTTGAAATCAAACTTATTTTGAAAACGGAATGACATCAGCTATTGGATTCTAGTAACTTACGGACGGACAGCGAAATTATTATCATTGGGGATTACCTGAAATTAGATTAACTGTAATTTTCCACTTACTTTATACTTCTCAGACCCACCTAGCAACTAGTAGGCGCTATTACTGTGTTCTTAATTAAGAAGGTACGCAAATAACTCAAAGTTTCCACATCGATGCATTAACCGTACATAATTCCATCACAAAATACGTTGTAGTACACTGCAGGTATACCTACTTAAAGTGGAATGATATACTTCTCCCCAGACAAAGTGACTCCAGTTAATATGAATCCAACGTGCGGTACTAGAATTTCTACAGCATTATTAGTAGCATAACCTATCCCATATGCACGCCATTGGTGAATGAATACATGTGTACACCCCTATCCTGACTCCTACCTCCTCATCTTTTTTCTCCCATTATTTAACTCATTTCTTGATATGTTTTTTCTTTTTTCACATTCAATTACTTACCATTATTCAGTCTTAACATTGTTTATTACTTACTACTATTTATTAATCAATTCAAAATAATTAACTTAAAAATATCTTATCTAACTTTGTTCTTCACATCTGTGAATCTTTTTAATTGGTCTATGAAAGGAACACTATGCTTTTACATTATATGTTTAAAAAAACAGTTAAGATTCCTTAATAAATAAATAAAAAAATAAAAAAACATAAAATACACTTGTATAGTATATGGTACATACATAATAGAAATAACTTCAGTAATTAATTTCCCCATATAAATGTTATAAGTACAACCAAGTAATTAACATTGCACTCCGACCGGGGGGAAGTATTCCTCGGGGTCCACCGCGGCCACGTGCGGGATAAGCCACACGGGACTAAAATATTGATTTCTACACCACATCGGCATATTGACTTGTTTTCAAAATTATAAACATACATATTATGTAGTAACATAATTATAATTAATATAAATTAACTTTATTTAAACCACTTACTTATTGAAAAAATTCAACATGTCTCAATGCCAATGGCTTCTTCATCATGTTGATTTTTTTCAATAAATAAGTGGTTTAAACAAAGTTAGTTTATATTAATTATACATATTATGATTGCGCTAAATATGTGTGCATCGATATATATTTTTTCCATTGCCAGCTTCAAAAATTAATCAAATCGTATGTTTAAAAAAAAAAAGAGGTGCACAGGCTATTTTAAAATACATTATTTAATGTGAAGAAATATTATATATACATTATTTAACATCTGAGTCGCTTTAAGGCGAGATACATCGAAACTTTTATTTTGTTACATCAATTTAATTTTTTCTGGGACAATTATATATATTATTTATAATTCATTTTTAGGTTAAAATATACGTTTGGTTGGAAATTTGTCTAACTCAAACACATACATGGCGACGTACCATCTATAATATATGATTGCTTCAAAAAACAGTGCGTGGTTTTGGCATTACCAGTTTAAAAAAAGAACTAAATCGCATGAAAAGCAATAGACAATGGGCGATAGTTGATGGCAGGCACTAATAGCCGCGCAGTGGATACTGTGGGCCGCGCAGCCAGTACACCAATGGCTGCGTTCCGGGCACTTACGGCCGCGCGGCGGCCAGCGTAGCTTTCCGCAGTGCCTAGTAGCGAGCAATCGGTAGCTTATTGTTTAACTGCTAATATAAACAATAAAGTACTATTACAATAAAGTTTTTAGTATTAATAATAAGTAGGGAAATCAACCTCATCTTCGTGTATCAAAAGTTTATTATTATTATTATTATTATTGATAATGGGCAGGCAGCTTAAGCTGATAGGCCCATATCACTGTCTCTCATTTGAATATCCAGCCTATTCTTAAATTGGTTGACACTGGCTGCAGACACAACATCCTCGGGCAAACTGTTCCACATATTGACCACTCTATTGCTTAATGCATGCTTTCTTGGGTTACACGAGAACCGAGACTTGTTCAACTTCAGATGATGTCCTCGAAGGCCCACATTAGTGTTAAATGCAAACATATCTGTCATATTAGGAATATTGTAGTAGCCCGATAGAATCTTGAATGTCTCGATGAGGTCACCTCTTGCTCGTCGCTCCTGAAGAGTGGGCAGTTTCAATACTCTCAGCCTTTCCGCATATTCCAGGTTTTTAAGACCCAAGGGCAATTTTGTGGCTCGTCTCTGAACATTTTCCAGTAAAACTATATCTTTAACAAAATATGGATTCCAGATCTGAGAGGCATATTCGAGGAGAGGCCTCACATACGTCTTATAAATAGTTGTGAATAGTGGTACTGTCAGATGTTGGAATGATCTTCTCACTAAATACAAAATAGAGTTAGCCTTCTTAACCACACTCGCTATGTGCTCACACCATTTAAAGTCCTTGGTAATAGTAACACCCAGATCCTTCTGCGAGACCACTGACTTAATCAGGCTTTCGTTTAAGGTATACTCAATATTTGGGTTATTCTTGCCGACATGGAGAACACAACATTTGTCAACATTAAGACATATGAGCCACTGCTTTGTTTTTAGTTCCGTTTTGATTGAATTATTCATTATTTACTATACTCCAATAACACATTCCGAGAAGGTGTGACTAGCAATAATAATTGAAAAATGTCCAGCAAAGAAGATCATACGAGTACACAAATAAGATGAGAAAATTAGCGAGAATGGCATAATTTATAAAAATCAGCCGTAGAAAATCGTAAGGAGGAAAGAAAAAATGGTTAATCTCCATAGCTATTGACGTTAGAATGTTTTGAATTCATAATTTTGCCAAAAATCTACCTGTAAAATATTATTGACCAGCTCTGTTAATCCTGTAAGTAACTGAATCCTTTTTATTTATTTATTACATACTGTGCAAAGTACAATTGAATGTCGGTAGAAACAGAGAAACATCCTCAAAGTATTTACACAGGAAAACAATCAAAATTACAGTCACAGAGGCGGTACACATTTTTAAATAACTCAGCAAATTAAAATAACTCAATAAGAAGCTATTGAATAAAAAATATGCACAGAAAACTAATTGAATAAGTTAATATGATAGCACCTTAGCAGGGCCCCCGAGCCTACTAGGACAAGGGATGAAGATGTTGATGACAAAAGTATATGAATTTCAAATATGTTTTAATATACTTTGTAATACACACACAATATGAGTTATTAATTTACAACTATAGTTTCGAGAGGAGCAGTCCCTCTCATCATCAGGTATAGATAATAACTAACTTAAATACAAAATTTATCAATCTAATTGGGTAGGTCAGGGGGGGTCAGGGGGGCGCGCGGCAGGGAAGGGTATTTTTTTCGCCGAACAGCTCTAGGAGTGGTGAACTGGACTGAAATGTGATATTATTTATTAATGTGTTTCCAGAATTTAAATTTTTTAGGATTTCAACGGTTTCCAAACTATTCATTATCCATCGTCTATGGGGAACCGAGTGGAGTAATTTTAATTTGTGACTATCGAAAGAATGATTGGTGTTAATTATATGATTGGCAAATTCGGAAAAATTGTTATTTTTTAAGCAGCGGCGATGTTCTTTTATGCGTGTATTTAAGTTTCTAGTGGTTTGGCCTATATACTTTTTGTCACAATCTCCGCAAGTTATTTCATATATCCCACTTTTTTCTAACATACCTATTTTTGTTTTTGAATTTAGAAGAATTTTACCAATATTATTGTTTGTGTAATAAGCTGGTCTAATATGAGTAAAAAACAAAAATAGGTATGTTAGAAAAAAGTGGGATATATGAAATAACTTGCGGAGATTGTGACAAAAAGTATATAGGCCAAACCACTAGAAACTTAAATACACGCATAAAAGAACATCGCCGCTGCTTAAAAAATAACAATTTTTCCGAATTTGCCAATCATATAATTAACACCAATCATTCTTTCGATAGTCACAAATTAAAATTACTCCACTCGGTTCCCCATAGACGATGGATAATGAATAGTTTGGAAACCGTTGAAATCCTAAAAAATTTAAATTCTGGAAACACATTAATAAATAATATCACATTTCAGTCCAGTTCACCACTCCTAGAGCTGTTCGGCGAAAAAAATACCCTTCCCTGCCGCGCGCCCCCCTGACCCCCCTGACCTACCCAATTAGATTGATAAATTTTGTATTTAAGTTAGTTATTATCTATACCTGATGATGAGAGGGACTGCTCCTCTCGAAACTATAGTTGTAAATTAATAACTCATATTGTGTGTGTATTACAAAGTATATTAAAACATATTTGAAATTATAATGTTGCACCACGAAGTATCTGCCAAATCTTTCAATGATATTAAAGTATATGAAATTTACGAATTTTGGTGGATTATTCAAGTAATACCATTGTTAGAGAAATTTTAGTGTTCTTAACTTCATATTTCCCTCACGCTAGCCTTACATAAAATTAATTATTACCACTATTAGAAAATATTAGTGTTTCTTTCTAATCCTTACATTATTCAGTTTTTAAAAATATTATTACCTGTTATTAATATTTTAGACACATAGAAAAAGAGTAAATATAATAAAAAATACGAAAAAATAGCGAGTTCCCAGGCTACAAAAGCATCCTGTTATAAGAGAACAACAAACACTACACATACTTAATAACTATGTATAATAAATTTAACACTTACCAACTTTAAATTAAGATAAACACGTTTTTTGAACAACTATGATTTATGAACTATCTTCTCTACAACTCTTTAGTATTTTCAGTTGCTTGTCTTATATATTATATAAGAGTCTTACATTATTTATTTCCTTGATATCACTGGAAAGTACTTCAATAGTTCAATACTTGATAGAATTCTGTATCAAGTATTGAACAGCCGTTCCATGCCGATGTCTATTTGTTCTCGGTGTATCACTTCTTATATTATATCTCGCTCTTCGTGTATATCGCTATCTGATACAAGCTGATATTGGTTCTATTATTTATTTTATGAAGCATTAATCACCGTATCAGAGGTTCTGGTGTAGCGATTTGAGTTAAATATAATTTTAAGGGCTTTATTCTTAATTCTTTGTACCATATAAGACTATCTATCACTGATTCCTCCGCCTTGTGAATCCCTTTGACATCGCGTCAGCTTTATCAATTTATGGTGCTTGGCACTGTCTATCTTGTCCTAACAACGTCTATCTTTCATCATACAATTGATACTGATACTGAGTTATTTTGGCATGCCACAAGGGTACGGTAGTACAAGTCAGAGTCGAGGGAATATTGCCGACTAGATGACCAGACCTGGTGAGCCCTGCAAACAGTGGCTTATTCCACAAAGTCATTAGGAATTCTGCAGATTGTAGCAGATGCTGTTCATATTTACATTTATATTAATACATTTTAATTAAATGAATAAGATGCAAATTCCGCGATTAAAAGTGAGAAAATGATTAAATGAAAAACTGTTTAATGATAATTTATTATTAGTGGCTATATACAAGAAGCAAGTGATATTAATAGTAGCGTACTTAGTCGCTATATTTTAAATATAATTTAACGAATCATTTATAGTTTACTCACTTAATAAAAATGATGAAGGTAGTAAGCTGTTAATGTCAAACAGCAAATCTTCTGTAAGGGTGCTTGAATTAAAAATAATTGTGTGTGTGTGTATCTACTTATCTACTTATATACGTACTTCTTTGGCATGCATAAATGAGTAGCTTGTTGGTGTAGTGGTCATGACGCTCGCCCAGTGATCTGGTGGTTGGTGGTTTGAGCCCCATTCCAGGACACCAGCAAGTTAGTCCTATTTTCATAGCACAGGCTTATGGCTCAGTTTATAGATTGTCGTTCTTAAACGGAATTCACTGTACATCATTTTCATCAGGAACGTAAAGAACTGAATTTTCGTCAATCGTTTAATTTTATTTTATAGATTAGTACCTAAGTATGTGTCCGTTATCATTCTTGTTTTATTTTTATTCTAAAT
Organism: Agrypnia vestita; assembly: GCA_016648135.1. Taxonomy (NCBI): domain Eukaryota; kingdom Metazoa; phylum Arthropoda; class Insecta; order Trichoptera; family Phryganeidae; genus Agrypnia; species Agrypnia vestita. Next base: position 105,448 of record JADDOH010008832.1, read on the forward strand.
ATTACGAAACCTTATAAAAATTGAAGTGGCCAGAACTGGCACATTTGGACACATTTCAAGTTTGATGTTTCTATTTTTAATTATATTCCATTTTTTTTTTCTGCGTTTTCAAAAGAGTAATTAATGTGCTATATGTGAAAATTAAAAAAAATCGATTCCGGCTATTTTTGAGTTCGTAGTGATGCCCAATTGGCAAAAAATATCTTAAAGTGGCCAAAGCAGGCCCCTCAACCCTTGTCTAGAAATCTGTACTCGTCTACCATTGTACAATATAGACTATTTATGAGAGATATCAGTGTTTTTCTTTATGAGAAGAATGAATTTTATGACAAGAAAAAATATGAATTTTAACGCTTTTACTTTATTTTAATGTGAACAGAAAAAATAAATAATGCGTAGTCAACATATTAGTAAAACAACTAGGTAGGTACCTAACTCATTTACAAAGTTCACCCGGTTATACTTTCGTCACCTCTGTTCAACACGTTCTCGCTCGCGTGGCACTTAAATAGATTATTTATGGATTTGCAAGAAACTCGTGCAAGCTCTGGGAGTAAAATGTGCACTGCAAGATGACGTTATAAATCGATGTTTTTCAAACCGTGTGGCGCCAAGTTCTACCTAAAAAAATCATGTCAAAGCTTCTAACCAACATTCGTGATAACAATCGGCAGATATGCAACTATCTAGGCGAAATAAAGTGATTATGGATAAATTACAGAAGTCTCATTGAGATGAAGCCAATTCATTAGCTTTTATATATGAGAAAAGTGGATGGAAGTCTTTTATACGATGGCCCAGTATGAGCTGACTTAAGTGATCACTCTTCTTCTTCTTCTGGTGTCATGTCAGGTCCCCCCAACGTTGACTATCACCCGAGAGAAAGCGTCCCTGTCCTGGGCAGCACGAAACAGCTCTCCAACACTTCTTATGCCCGTCCAGTCGCGTATATCGCGGAGCCAGGAAATTTGTCTCCTTCCAACACCTCTACGACCCTCTATCTTGCCCATAAGAATCAGGTGGAGCAATTCATATTTTTCTCCTCTGAGCACATGACCCAAATACGATACCTTTCGGATTTTGATATTTGTCAGCAACTCTCTATTCACTCTAGCTCTTTGAAGAACTCTTGTGTTGCTGACCATATCCGTCCAGGGTATCCGGAACATTCATCACTTGTGATCACTCTAAACAATGCAACTCTATATATTTTAAAAATTTATATTTAAAAAATAAAATATAGAGGTATCATTACTAGTTACGAAAGCTGTGTAAAGTTGTTAATAAGAAAAAAATCAACAGATGTCTCTAGCAGAGATCATAGTAATATATGAAAGGTTCTTGATTCGAACATATATATAGAACTTTCAAAATTTGATGTGTGAATGTTCTTACGATGGAATTGGTAAACGTTGCATTGAGTAGAGTGTTCACTTAAGCCATCTTTTACAGGTTGTAAGCCTCCCCTTTGTAAGACCGACTCAAAACAAAACTCGTTTATGTACAGATCCAAAAATTCATTTAACACAAACTATAACCACATTGACATTTTCAACTCAACGATAAGAGACATAAAACAAAAACAATTTCTATAAAACCGCACCCAAACTGATTCGTACAATTTATCTTCCCTTCTACTCCCGTCTCACATTCCCCTCTACCCTCTCCACTCGCTGTTAAAATTATTTTACTACATTCTTATAAACTATGTTCTAATAAATTAATATATTCAGTGGAATCTTTGTAAGTGGCATAATTTTAATATCCATTATTTTATATTTGTTAATATGCTGTTGATTTTCCCTAAAATAAATAAATAAAATTAAAAAAGTCTTGAACCATCGTACATCGACTTCCATCCACTTTTCTCATATATAAATTAGCTTCGTCTCTGTGAGACTTCTATAATTTATCATTAATTAATTAATCATCCCTCTGGGGACAAAATCCCGTAACTGTGTTCTAAGAACATACTTTCATATAAAAATATTGTTTAGAAATTAAGTGATTTTACCGTTAATGTCTGAGCGTGTTTTAGATTATTACCGGCACTTGTTGTAGGCCAGTGAAAAGAGGTCAGTGTAATGGCGCAGGCTTCGTACTTTACATAGGATTTAAATAAAATTCAAACAAGTTCTTAAATATTCCACTATTTCGTGATTCAATTTAACAATCGAGTATTGTTACATGTTACAACGCACAGAGAGAACCAAAGTAATGCGTGTAGCCCGTCGCAGCAATGAAGCGGGATTGGGTTGCGAATTGGCGTGACCCCTCATCCCTTGTCCATATATGTAACGATTATGATCATTTTTATATTGGTAAAACAAAAATAAATTTTGAAACTAGGGTTAAAGAACACATCAAAGCTTAAAAAATAGCTGGACCGCATTCAAAAGAATGTGCGCAAAAAATATGTGCGTTTTTACGATGCAAAAAATGAACACAAATGAAGTTTTTCTAGTAATTAATTAACCTTTTTTAAACTAAAAAATATATATCCATTTGGAATATCATATTGAAGCTCGTAATACGGGCTTTCCAGGGAACTTTTCCCCGCTTTCTTCTCACCGAACAAAGCTAGGGAATGGTCTTTTGATTGTGGTCGACCTATAGCAATGTTGAGTCGGATTTTGTAAAACTAAATAAATAAATTTAAAATTTTCACATATTCACAAGATCCCACAAATAAATAATTTAGAAATACTTGAAATATAGAAAAATGTTAATATTAATTAAAATGTAATAAACACTCAGACTAAATTTGTGCACAACTCACTATTGAATATTTTCCACTTAAGATTCCATCCCCTTCAGATGACATTCCTAATAATTAACACCTCCGACCCCTCCTCCCTTCATCATCCCCTCATCATCCTCTTCACCATAACACACTTGCATGGTTTAACTTTTTAAATTTTTAGTACACAAACAATCCTGATGAAGAGAACATTGTTCTCGAAACATGTAGATTGTACAATCTAATAAAGTGGTGAAAACAAAATGATTTGTGTTTTATTTTAATAACAATGTCACCACAAAGTTCAAGCCTTCTTTCAGAAGAAAAAATATTCTTCGAACAATTGATATATTTTTTGCTGTAGGTGGCCTATTCCAGAGCTGACGTCCGGAACATGATCATTGTTTGGCAGCTCATCCATAGGTGACATCAGTTTAGCACGACGATCAATCAGCACACTAGCCAATCTAAATCAATTGCTTCTATTTTTTCGCGAGCTGTGTTATTGTTAGCTGTCACTGAATGAAGTGAAAACATTGCCAATTACATATGACTGTCAAGTCATTGCAATTGGCATTTCTATACCTATCAAACTCAATGTCTGTCTGTCTGTCTGTTCTCTATACAAATCCACACCGTTTGTCCGATTCGATTCAAATTTTGCATACTTATTTAGGCTTTAGGACCCGGCAGGTAACATTGGAAACATTTTCCCCTATTCTCTTACCCCTTCCCCTCCCCCTGACATATTTTCGATGCAAATCTGTACCGTTTACCGTTTAATCGAACGGACTCAAAATTTGGAAACTTATTCTTCAGGACTCGGCGGGTAACATAGGCAAAATTTTCCCCCTATTCTCTTACCCTTTCCTCCCCTGATATTTTTTCGATGCAAATCTGTACCGTTTGACCGATCGGACTCAAATTTTGGAAACTTATTCTTTAGGACCCGGTGGATAACATAGGAAACATTTCCCCCCTATTCTTTTACCCCTTCCCCTTCCACTGATATATTTTTCATGAAAATCTGTACCGTTCGACCGATCGGACTCAAATATGCATAATAATTCTTTAGAACTCGGCGGCTAACATTGATGACATTTCCCTCCTATTCATTTACCCCTTCCCCCCCTGACATATTTCCGATGCAAATCTATACCGTTCGTATCGAACCATTGTTTACTCTCACAAATTTATTTTAAACTTAATTCTTAACCCGTGCAACGCCGGATATGAACAGCTAGTTGTTTATAGGGAGCGTCATGTCTGATTATTATTACGCAAAGTACCGCATTTGTAAAAATTCGAAAGAAATAAATTATTGAAGATACATTTTAACGGTTCCGTTGAAGGAGCTCTGTGAGAGGGAACATACGACTAAGGCAGCGATCAATCGCGCTTGCAGTCCTCGGATTCCTCTACAGATTGACCTGGATTTAAGACGGGGAAAAGACGATCCAAATTGACGACGGAAAATAACGCGCGGTTTTTTTTAAGAAAAATAACTTTCTTGTCTCATAAACATGTAGTATACCGCCCATGGGAAGGGGAATTATGATTCGAAAATAATGTTGTTTAATTCAGTTAAATAAATAAAACTAAAATAACTCAGCGAGGAACCGAACCCTGGCCTCCGTGATAGGCGTGGATACCTAGAATTAAAAATAATTGAAAATCGCCGTATAATTTTTATTTATTTATAAAAGCTCGCTATATTTTATTTTATTTTATTTTATTTTCTTTTATTGGTTTTCTTACAGCCATATAATTAATCAATCTTGAAAAAAAACAATAATTGATGTACAGAATTTTGGGCCAATTACAAGAAAACACATATATACAATCGATAAAAAATAAGAAAAAACATGTCCAATAGAGAGTTTGTGTGAGTGTGTGTATTTGTGTATTTATTTATTTATTTTGTTTTGGGAAAAGTTAACAGCAAAACAATTTTAAAAATTTTCCACTGAATTTAAAAATTTACTTTAACATACATTAATAGCGAATGGAGAGGGTGGAGGGGAATGTGGGACGGGAGTAGAAGGGAAGATATAATGTACAAATTAGTTTGGGTGCGGTAGTGTAGATATTGTTTGTTTTATGTTTCTTATTGTTGCGTTGAAAATGTCAATGTGGTGATAGTTTGTGTTAAATGAATTTGTGGATCTGTACATAAAGGAGTTTTGTTTTGAGTTGGTCTTACAAAAGGGGAGATGAAAAGTAGGTGAATGTCTGTTACTGCGAGTTGGGATGTGGTAAGATATTCGTTGAAGAAGTTCCGGACTATCAACTAGATTGTGTGTTATTTTGAATAGCATAACCGCGTCAGCTATGTTTCTTCGACGAGTTAGGGTCTGCATGTTAAAAAACTTCGCAGAGTCTTCATTGCTTATATGAGATCTAAATGAACGGAGGTCTAGGTATCTTAGGAATCTGTTTTGGACGCTTTCAATTCTATTTTCGTGTACTGCATAACCTGGATTCCACACCTGAGATGCATATTCTAAAATACTACGAACGTATGAGAAATAAAGTGTCTTGAGGGTACTGATATTTTTGAAATGTTTTTCTTCGAAGGGAAGTGTTTCATAAATAAAATAAAATATTATATTTTGTTGTTAAAAGTGTTAAAAAATCGTAAAAATGTAAGTGAATATTCTCACATAAAAAGGTCAATATTACATAATGACATGACAGTTTGAAATGACAATCAAATGGAGAAATAGCAAGATGGAAAATCACTCGCTTAACACGTAGAGGTAACACGTTGAACGATTGCGTTCAAATAAGCGAAAGTATCTGTCAAAATCATTTCAAACTCAGCTAAAAAAAGATATAGTACTACCATCTTATCTTGTTTTAAAGAAGAAATATGAATGTCTGTGCCGGTTTTTTGTAGCGTGAAATGTGAACCCACGATTTTCGATTTTCCAGATGTGTCCTTTAACGAGGTCACATCTCGGAGACTAATAATCCCATTCGAGTAAACAAACAGTTGTTTTGAATAAGAGTTTAACAAATCATACTGGTCTTTAAGTACATTAGAAACTTGAAAAGTTACGGGTCTGTGAATTTAACGTTGAAAATTTTCGAATTTTTTAAAAATGTCAAGAATTACAGAAATCGGGCACGATTGCGGAGAGCACAAAATTTCAAAAAAACTGATACTGAAAACGCTATTTTCAAGCCAACCAACGCTCAGTACTCCCGCGAATATAGGCAACGTAAGCGCGCTCCGACATCTCAGGCGGCATATTGTGATGAGCCTGGGTCAAGACGAATGTGGATTTTGTTGCTACCCTGCCCTCAATAAATGTAAGATGAAACTGAATTAAATAATTTAAAAAAAGAGAATATTCAAAAAAATAAGATTAGGGCAAAGTTTTGTATTTAATGTTAGACAACAGTTTGTACTAGACAGTATGAAGTATTATTTTAATGTATGTACTCAAAAATGTAATAACTATGATGATAGATCTAGACATAAATTAATATAAGGGCCCAAAATTACTAAAACAATGTACTGTATAAGTCCCTTAAATACAGCTACTAAATACTTCAATCAATTACCCACTTGTTTACTTTTACAATTAAAAATTCTAACCGAAGTAAACAAGTCAACTAAAAACAAAATAAAAAAATGGATAATCGAAACACAAGAACCTCTGATGTCCTTATAAATGTATATTGTAATCATCATACAACTTTCATTCGAGTCACTATTTTGAAAGCTAAGGATTAATATTAGTCACTAGTTACTAATTTAGGTATATTGTTTTTATTGAGTTTTATTCGTGTGTTTTATTATTACCTACACATGTCTAACTTTTTATCTCCGAACCTATGTATAGGTATATGTATAAACCTTTATAGGATTTAATATACTTATAATGTATGAACCTTATATATATTATATTTTGTATATTTTCTTTTGGGATTTAATAAAAAAAAATCATTTAATTCCAATATGCCAATTCACGAATAACGGCGGTAGTGTCCGTCTCCTTTGAAAAATATTTTGAAGGCGTTCAGTACCGGTAAAATAATACACAAGGTATAAATGAGAAATATATACGTTTTAGAATTTTTTGACACGCTATTTTTAACGCAGTTTTCACGAAAGAAATTTAGTGTTGAACCTGCAAATTAACATTCTATTGTTTCATAAAACTTCGTATTGTTATACTAAAACAACCCGTTGTAGGTATATTATTTGTGTAATTATTGCGAATAAACTTTTATTAATTACACACTTAAAGATTGTTACAACAACCTATCTTAACTAAAATTACAAAATACAAATTATCAAGTATTTGGCGCTCCGTTTTTACGACATTGATTCAACCCTTGAAAGACGTCGCAGTAAAGTCCGCCGACATAACTAGTACATATTGCACACTGGCGACCTCTATTGTAGAAGAAGTTAACACTCCTCACCAAAGTGCATATAATTTACGCCTTCAAAAGCAATGATGCTCCTGATGACGTTGAATAAGAATTCAACGAAACGTCGAGAATCGTTTCTCGGAAAAACATACGGTTCGTATAAAATATCCGCAACCAGTTACATTAAAAAAATAATATGAAGACGCAAGACAACGAGAGAAATAAATAATACAATATACACGCTACTTAACTAAACAATGTAACTATTTAGTAGCAGAAGGTAAAAAATGTGTTCGGTGTTACCTAACTTTTGGTTTAGGTAAAAAAAACATAGTATTGTTTCGCAAGGATCTCGAATTTAGTTCCATCTATTTTTAGATTAATTAATATCGTATTACAGACTTCTGGGGTCTAGGGCATTTTTACAATATTTGAAACTTGTATACGCAATCAAAAATCTTCAATGCCAGGGCTACGGCTAATTTTACGCCGTTAAATTGAATAAATTGAGCATTTATTGATCCGATTTTAAACGCAGTATCTCTCAGAGTCACCTTGTGCCTCGTACAAAGCAAGTCTGCCGACTTCTTCGCGATGCCCCTGTACTGGGGTCCGCAATGCTACGACGTGTCTCGAATGCGGCGTAGACTCACACGTACATACACCCGTACGTACACATAAAAAAGTATGTACAGGGATTATATATGTAACCGCGATGGTTTTTTCTTTGTCCGGGGACTTCATGTCATGTCGGACCATTTGCGAGCCGAATCTACATAACGCCAGCATTTATTTATGAACGGCACGACACTCGCGTGAAGTGTGACGCGAATCGATATGCAAGACTTTCGTGGCTCGTGCTTACGTAAGTGCAGACATTTTTCCCGCTCGATGTGCGAGCGATTTTCACGTTTGTTGCCACCATCGCGCTTTCAATAAGATATATATTCCTACAAGAACGTATCCTGTTATCTTTATTAACAGGAATAAAAGAGACAAAAGCAAAAGCAACGTTCCTTTCTATATATTGGAATCCTTTGCCTTATATGTGGCGTCTATATGCAAAATCGCCTCTTTACCAGAGATGTGACTTATCTATTACTTATTTGAAATACAAGATAGGTATTTTCATCTTGTATCTGAAATACTTTTTTGAATATTCATCTTGTATCTTGTATTTAGAGGTACATTCTTTTGGTATCTTAGTATTTTGTAAATACTACGATTGCTAAGATACTTTTTTCCAATGATGTATCTATAATGAGACCTCATCGAAGAAAAATGAGCGACAAAATGTATGAAGAACTGGCTTTACTTAAGTCTCAATTAAAACCTTAAAAGTATAATATTTGATCTTGTCACATTTGCGCGATCAACCCGATTTATTCGTAAATAATTCATGTAAAAAAATAAACTTCAAATACAAAAACATTCAATAAAATGTGTTTTCTTACAAAAGAATTTTATCTTTAAAAAGTATTTGAAAGATACGTATTTTGTATCTAGTACTTCAGATAGCATTCCAGAAAGTTATTTGTATCTGGTATCTGAAATATTTGATTTTAAAGTATCTTGCATTTTGTATTCCTGATAGGGAATATTTTATAGGGTATCTTGAACATCACTGCTCTTTACATATGGGGTCCATGTGTATAGAGGCTCTTTTGCATCTAAGCGCCACATATTATGTAAATATTTTACTACATAGTTTGTCGTTTGTTTGAGATGGATGACATCTTTTATCTATGGTATTTATGTCATAATAAATAGATAAGAACTGACAAAACAGATAAAATTGGCGTCTTTCGATAATCACATTAAGATAAATGTTTTGAATAAAGGATCGCAGAAAGAACTGTTAAGAACTGTTATAGAACAAAGCAAACATGACAATTAATCAGTTTAACATAAATTTAGGTAAAAATTAAATCATTATACATAGTATAATTAGCTAAAAAATTCGTAGCTAGCGGCAAAAATTTTATGGGAGTCTTCTTTGATTTTTTCAAAATTTTTTGAATTTCGAATAGAAAATATTCTTTAGACTTTGAGTAAAATATCGACAGTTACGGAGATAAACAACATCAAACTTAGCATTTTTTAAATATTTCAGTCTTATATGGATGCTAACCTAACCTAACCTAACCTAATCAAATGGAGGACTGAACTTCCGTGTTTATCCACTGAATCATTCATATTAGAACAAGAACAAAAAACAACTATGTAAATGTAGTCAGTGGGGAGGAGAGTGAAGAGACAACAGGCGGCTCTTTTTGTGAACTTTCCATAAATATATATATTTTTAATAACCTTACTTACTTACTTACCATCACGCCGTTTCCCCGTGGGGGTAGGCAGAGAGGATAGAGCGCCATACTCTTCTATCCTGACATACAACTTTCGCTTCGTCTGCATTCATACATCTTCGCATGCAAGCTCGACGGTTGTTCAGGCATCTTATCGATTTACTGAAAAATAAATTGATATTATAACATAGAAAAATTATCATTACGATGTACTAATTAGCTACCATAATAATTGTATCAGAAAAATTAATTAATCAATTAATTAATTAATTAATTAACATTTTTAATAATTACTAATCTACGCTACAACGCTATAATAATGTTAAATTGTACAATTTCAGAGATTTTCATTCCACTGAGGTTAATTATTTTTAGTTTTAAAATCCGGGAATTTTCAAGCCAAACCAAATTTTAATCTCCTAGTGACCCAAAACGAATGTTCTCTGTCTGGGAAGCCGCGTAAAAAGTGTGCTGGAATATATGAAGAATACGTGAATGGTAAGGAATTTAAGACGTGTCAAATGTTCCCAACATTACACTTTTATTAAAGAAGATTTAGGTCACACGGGAATAGTCGTTTTTTTAATGTAGAATATTTTTTCCGACACATCCTGAGTAAAATTTGTCTCTAAATTGCTTTTAAAATTGTGTAGTGTTTTATAGTAGGATCTCGGGATTAATTTCAGAATATTAGTTAAATTAGTATAAATCACTACCAGATTTTAGGTCTATCGGTTTTGTCAGGACCAACACTACACTACTATGTTCACAACACCATAGTACTGTTAACCTTTCACCAATATTCACCAACTTCGTCAGGACCAACACTACACTACTATGTTCACAACACCATAGTACTGTTAACCTTTCACCAATATTTAACACATGCGTGTTAATCTTATCAAAGACTTGCATGCACTAACTTGCCTACAGAGCAATCAGAAATCTACGAGGGTGAGGGAGTGGGAGGGGGCGGGGTCTAAAGTGGGTTTTACAAATCTTTTGTGAAAGTTAAATTGTACAAACTTTCACAAAAATTTTGGTCCTGACGAAGAGACGGGTACGTCTCGAAACCGATAGACCTAAAATCTGGTATTAGTTTATACTAATTTATCTAACGCTCTGTTATAAGTTAATGCTTTAAATATTAAAAATATTGATAAAATTAATTTCAATGATCTATGTACGAGGTATGTCAAGGATCAGAAAAACTTTCTATGCATGACTGATATGATGTAAGTATGTAGGTATATGAGATATGTAACGAGGTTTTTCTTTTATAAGCTGAAAGCTCTGTATACAAAATTTAATGTAAGCTGTTTCATTTAGTTAGAAACAAACGTTTTTAATTCGCATCAAGGCCAAAATCTTCGACTAAAATCTTGAAAAAACTAACAGAATGAAATAAAAACATAAAATACTTTAGCGGGAATGAAATGAGATTTTTTACGTATTTTAATGTCCTTGGTTTTTACGTATTTTATGTCCTTGGGAAGTCAACCAGTTAACTTATTATTGCTAGGGAGGCGAATTGTATAAAATAGCGTCGTGGGTGGTATATTTCCACCAGTAAAGTCAAAATAATAGTGATGGTGTGTATTGAAAAACTCGTTTTTCAGCCAATTTCCCATTGACATTGAGGAGTTGGGTGAAATAAGTTGTTACGTCAAAGTTGCGCTCTTTTTTAGAAAAATACTCTTTGACAGCTCCGCAATCTGTTTTATCGGCTGGGCCTGGGGTCAAGGAGACTGCGGGATGTATTTTTTAAGACAACTGTATTTTTTAAGAGAATTCTCTGTGCCATATATAAATCCTTTAAACATTTAATAGTCTATATCAGCAGTTTGTCCTGTAGTGTTTTGTGTCTGGAGATCTATTGAGCTAATTAAGAAAAGAAACACGAGCCATTACTTTTGATGCGTTGGTCTCAGCTCTTCTGAAGTTAAATAAATTTCAGAAAAATTGATTAGACGTAAATTTGATTGTAGAAATACGTACCCGTAAAGGTCAATGGTCTAAAATATTGGTCTAATAATAATAAAAATGGATCAGATATACAAGTTTAGCGCCATTTTTGTATAAATTTCCCCTCAGAGTGATTTATACAAAAACTGTTTAGTTTTACACTAGTTTTAAAATAGCGAACTCGTTGAAATGATTTTTTTAAATATTTTTAAGTAATGTTTCTGGTGCACTTTTTCGTATTACGGAGGGTTCCACGCCTTTGGGTCTGCCACCGCTAACGCTCGTTCAATTAACTAAAGCTCGAATTCAGAGCCAATACTTAGATGTTAAAAAGGTTAAGGTTCACCTTAAGAGCGTAATTTTCAGTACAAAATAACACTTTTAAGTCGTACCTTAACCCATAAATCAACCAAGTATTGACTTTTAATTCGGAACTTAGTGTTCTGGCAATGTTAGATTTTGCAAAGTTAGAAATATTGAAAAAATTGCAAACTTTGATGTCGCATATCTTCTTCACTATTGATATTAGGTCATGGTTGCTCAAACATTTTTGACTCATAATCAAGACAAGAACCCACCTGCAAAGTATTGTGGACTAGATCTGTTACATCCTGTGTATAGTTGAAATAATATAACGTTCATGAATCTGACTGTAACTTGTTTATATTTTAAGACTTAATTAATACATTGTAATGGTACACCGTCCGCTTATACAGGGTTATTTGGAAAACATTAATAACCTCGCAGGACTATATTCCTGCCTTGATTATAAGTCGAAAATGTTCAAGCTATTATGACCTAATATCAACAGTTAAGGAGATATGCGACATCAAAGTTTGCATTTTTTTTTCAATATTTCTGACTTATTTTTTGTAAAACGTTGGACCATCATTACAGTAACTTATGTCGATGACGCAAAATTTATTCGTTTCAATACAAGTTAAATAAAATGATAAAAACCCTGAAAAATTCCCAATTGGAATTCGAATGTTTTTATTTTTTCATTTGACTTGTATTAAAGGGAATGAATTTTACATATTCGATATAAGCTACTGCAATGATAGTTCAACGTTTTACAAAAAATAAGTCAAAAATATTGAAAAAAAAATGCAAACTTTGATGTCTCCATGAGTATTGATATTAGGTCATGATAGCTTCAACATTTTCGACTCATAATCAAGGCAGGAATATAGTCCCGCGAGGTTATTAACGTTTTCCAAATAACCCTGTATATGCACCTATTATAGTCGGTATTGAAGAAATATCATATTCGCAACATTGTACCAACTTTGAATTAAAATGAAAATGATGTTCCTCAGCTGTATCCAGCTCAAAAACCGCAGAATAACTGCGCCGGGGCGGAGTTATGTGGGTAATAAATGCGAGACTGTAACGCCAGCAAATAGAAAATTCCTTCTGTAGCGCCTGATACGGAATGCGGAGATTTTCAAACGCAATGCCGCCCGAAAGACTACCCCGGGAAATGCCTCGCCCGGACGCGTTGAAAAGGACAAAATATACACGGAAGGTATTTAAAACGGGTATTTTATCATCCCGAAAATATGCTCAAGTCGACGGATTACCTACGCAAAATACAAGGAACAACGTAGGGTAGCGCGAATACACCCCTGAAGAATCACGGGGGAGGCGTAAATTAATCGTTCGCGTCTTAGCTAAACCCTACATTTACAATGTGTACTCTACAGGGTTATTTGGAAAACATTAATATCCTCGCAGGACTATATTCCTGCCTTGATTATGAGTCGAAAATCAACAATATGCAAATATAAATAGTGATGTAGTTACGCAATATCAAAGTATGCTTTTTTTTTCAATATTTCTGACTTATTTTTTACGAAAAGTTCAACTATCATTACAGTAACTTACATCGATCACGGAAAATTCATACAAGTTACATAAAACGATAAAAAACCTTGCAGAAATTCTAATTGGAATGTTTTCTAATTGGAATTTCTGCATTTGGAAAACATTCGAAGGTTTTTATTATTTTTATTTGACTTTTATTAAAGGGAATGAGTTTTTCATATTCGATATAAGTTACCGTAATTATAGTCCAACATTTTACAAAAAATAAGTTAGAAATATTGATAAAAAGGCAGACACTACCAGACTGAAAACGTGGCGCGTGTTGGCGTTGTTTTGTCTCCCTAGCGACCTTTTTTGTTCTCGTATGTTTATGGCGCGGCGGTTTAATTATGTTAACGTAAACAAATCGTTGGACAGGTACCGCCACAAACTCATAGCACTGTAATGACTAATCTATGTTAGCACATCACAATTATTACAAGATAGATAACAAGAGAAACACATCTACGTATACGTCTATTACACGCGGTTCACACTGACTAATACGCCAGGATCACACCATTTGCGTGCTCCAAGGTACGACATTATTATCCTAACACCACCAATTATTTTAATTTTGTCCGAAAATTTTTGTGGCTACTTTCAAGCTTGAATTCACATCAACAACTTTTTATTATCAGTCGTTCATGTGGAGGTAATTATTGTAAGAACCAGCATATCAAGACTTTCTGTCCACCCCTACAGTAAGTCACGCAGTGTCTGTGAACGAGGCCTTTTTTATCGACGGGGTTAAAAAAATTAGCGGCAACGTAACGTCATAAAATTGTCCACATACGCAATAAAGGTATCTGGATTTTGATTACATGCGAGAGACGTTGAAGTTTCTCTGGAGAAATATCAGATCTTTTGTCAAAAGTGCTGAAAATCGGGGTCCTGGAAGAAGGAAAGTGTAATACTCTTGTTTCGGGATGAGGTTGCTTCCAGTAAAGACTTCGTTCTCGTAAGTATTTATTTGGTAACAATAAGGGTTTAGACAATCGTTTATACAGTAAGATGCGGTCTGGATAACAATGGTAGTAAAAGAGGCTCGACATTCACGCGCCTTTTTATACATTCTCTCTCTCTGTCATGCAGTCTCTTTCTGGCGTCGCAACATACGTTCCTCAGATCTATTACAGAAAGCATCATTCCTGAAGAATCTAAAGCAATGGTTGGGTCAATCGATTTTTTATGGGCCACAGCAAACGAAATGATGGCACAGAACTTCCGTTGAAGAAAAAGACGCGAAAAGCAAAGAATGTATGAATATAAGGAATATAAATAGAACATCTGAAGTATATTTTTAAATAAAAATATTAGTACTAAAGCGGGCCATATATTGAATGTATGTAGTAAAAGAAAAAAAAAGATCTTGATATTATTAAAACGTATACCATGACCAGTACTTTTATTGATTTGGCAATGTAGTATATAATTAAAATGTCTTAAAAATTGAAATTGTTTCATATTATGTACATATTTGTTTACTAATTTATAAAAAATGATGTGTTTTCTTTATGATTTCATGCGAGTAAGAACTCTACAATTTATAGTTTAAATATTGAAAAATTTGAATGAAGAAATATTTGGAACGTACATGTTATATTGCAATTGTATATTTTGTTTTGGAAAAATAAAAATTGGAGGGCATAAAAGGGAAAGTTCTTAGAAAGACAGGGTCATTTTCGTAATATTTTACAAAGCTGCAATATGTAGCTACGTGTCTGTAATTTTATATTTTTATTCCTCGTTTACTCCTCGAAAAAGTTTCCTCTTTGTTGCTTGAAATATAGATTCATTTCGTATTTTAATTTCCTCGGATTCCAGACGGAATCAGGGAAGAAATTTGAAAGTCGTGGACATTGATTAGTTTCTTTTCCCGGGGCTGGAAAGAATATTTGGTCCTTCGAGCCGGATCGTGTCGAAATAGAGGTAAATTCAGGAAGTGTTTCGGGGAAAAATTATATACTCGTTTTTGTAAAATATAGTCCACTATGATGAATTTCAAAAATTTGTATTATTATTACTATTCTATAATCATTTGTCTTTATTAAGTTAATTTGTTACTTAAAATTTCAGTATGGTTAATTTTACTATTTTGGGCAGCGCATGACAGAGAAACCTTCACTAGAGTAATCGCCAACATTGGGGGGATCTGATAGGGCTTATAAAGAAGAAGAAGAATTTTACTAAAGAAGAATTGGCTCTTGGACGTGGATGGAAGGTACTTGAGGCTGTCCAAGTTCTGCGTTCAGGCAAACTGCCTTACGTGCCTCATCGCTGTACATAACAACATCAACATATTATAGCTGGGATTTACAATATATGTGAACGAAACGTGTAACTAGTTTTTTGTACTCATTTTCAAATCTTGTCACAAATGTTTGTTACAAGATTTTCCCTTTATATCTCAACCGTCCGTCTATTCGTTTAGTTCATATTGGTGCTTCTAGCAAAGGACAATATACCTGTAGTTATTTATCGGAAAATGTTATAGTTAATTGCCGCTAAGTAGGTGTTTATGTATGTGGTACGTGGTGGCTGTGCGTGTGTGTGTGGCAGCACGAAACGGCAATGTAGGTTATTCGAAACTAAATAATAAAGCGTCGAGTCGTGTCAACACGTCAGCTAAACTGGGTTCCGTGAAGGGAAATACGAATGCATATCATTGTGCGGCGGACGTGGAGCCATGCAATAATTGCTATATTAATTACTTTAAGGTATATTATAAAAATCAATGATTGTGCACTGCAACAACATTATTTGTGGCAAATTATACAACAATTATGTTGCTCCCGACTAGCCTCCGACCTTGAGCTGGCTTAAGCCATGTATTCACTAGGGGACAAATCGCGCAACATTTCGCGCGGCATGAACATCTACGCTCATGTTTCGGTCATTTGACGTGTACACACCGGGACTCACATATCACTTGTCGCGGAAATGTCGCCCGATGAGGATATGATGATTAGTGCTGCGCATCTATTTATTCTAATGAGTTTATCGAAACGTAAGAGGAGAAAAAGGTGGTGGGTGCAAAATTATTTACTACAAAGAGAAAGAAGGATGGATATTCTATGCGATCTTCGAATGTCTGACGGATCTTTTGTCAATTTCACTCGAATGACAACAACTGATTTTGAAAATTTATAACAAATTATCGGGCCTTCCATAGCCAAGCAAGATACAATATCACGGAACGCTGTTGGCCCTCACATCAGACTCGCAATTACAGCTCAATTAGAGCTCGATCAGTTGGATAACAATCTCGTTTCTTCTTCTTTTGGTGTCATGTCAGGTCCCCCCAACGTTGACTATCACCCGAGAGAAAGCGTCCCTGTCCTGGGCAGCACGAAACAGCTCTCCAACACTTCTTATGCCCGTCCAGTCGCGTATATTGCGGAGCCAGGAAATTTGTCTCCTTCCAACATCTCTACGACCCTCTATCTTGCCCATAATCTCGTTTCCCCACACTAATGCCATGTTGAATGGTATACAGTTACAGCGCATGCGCATTCACTTGTAAACATACCAAATCACATCGCTTTATTCGTTGACTTTTCCTCTTCCAGTCACAAACGTTTTTAAAAGACGTGAGTGTTTATGGTAGTTTTTCTAGACATTTTTGAAGTGTACTATCAAATCACCACGATAAATCAAATTGACACTGGGGGAGGCCAAGACCCCCAGTGATGATGACTAACTCTTTAAACCTAGATTTTTCCTATTCTTTTCATGCCTAATTAACTTTCGTGTACCTGCCAGAAATACTAGAAATACTACCTATTGACCAATACTGGGACAGTCGCGATTCTCACAGAAATACACTAAATATACACTGAATTATTATGTCCAAAACAGTCCGGGGTGGTGCAAGAACAATTGCCAATGAAGTATTAAAGTTTTGCGAAGCTAAAAAAGCAAATAATGGACCGATATTACCGTCTGACAGTTTGACAGATAGAGCGGCCGCCGCGGAGCGCGCTGTTACCCGACCAAATTTATATTGAAGACTCTGACACTGGTCACCGGACATTCAGTACATTATGTGTTGTGTGATAAACTGGCAACTTCTCTTTCGCGACAGGGGCGCCCTCCCTCGCACGCCAATTTATAGTGGTGGCACTCTACGCTATGACATCATAGATGTACGGAATATATCATAAACTTACGGCCAAAAAATCTTATAAATTTATTTGTAACTGCCAGATCGTCAGCAATAATCAAATACGTAGTAACTTTGTTCATAGTTGTTTAGATGTTCGCTTCAGAGTTGCCAACTTATATTAAAAAATAGGAGGAAAAAACTAAATCCGGCGTACCCGATGGGCCACCCTATATTTTATTGATTATAGATAGTTTGCCGTTTACGTCTACCGGTTTTGATACCACTATATCCTCGTCAGGGTGAACGCATACTAACTATCCATAACTCATTTTGGTAAATGGGTTAATTTTTGAAGGGGGGCGTGGCCACCGTTATGGTGAGGGTAATTGACAAGTAGGCACCGAAAAGGACCGTTTCGCACCCCTCTTTTCTTTTCTCCCACATACATAAATAAAAATAGTTAAGTATAATAACAAGTATTATACTTAATATTATACTGATTGGATTTTGATGGACTTCTTATTCTTATACCTTCTCAAAATATTTTTATTTACACTAAACAAAAGTAATATTTTTTAATAATAATTAATGATTGTCAAGATTGTATTGAATAACTATTATATTACTGAAATATCAATTACATTAATTCTCTATCGTATTATGTTTATACCTACGTAAAATAAAGGTATGGGATTTGCTGTTTTTACGAATTATTCATCGTTAATTTCGTACGGTATTTATTGTTTTATGATATTATCACGTGGCTGAAACCCCAAGGTGAATGAAACATTTAAAATTAATTAAAGTTTTATTTATTCCAAAAAGTCGCTGAACATGAATTTGATCGGAGCATCGTACTTTAATTAACACCACTTTCATAGTTTGCACCACTTGTCACTCCTGAATATTTCACAAATACTTAGGTAGGTACTTTTCTATTTCACTTTACTCGTTTATGGTATTGCATGGGTTTGCAATTCACTAGTTTTTATGATTCGCTTTCTGTGACAACAAGGCAAATAATGCTTGTGCAGCGGGCCCATCGATCGCTTTTATAATCAATGTCGCTTCGCGGTGCTTCAAGAATCCAGTGGACACCCAGACCCTTCTAGCAATTTCCAATTCACTGTTTCCAATTTCCCTCAACTTCTACCATCCCGTGACAATATCGGTTCCTATCTTTTATTTTAGTCTTTAAAAAAAGTGCATTTTAAAGCTTATCGTTGACTATAGTATTTCTTATTTAAGAATGATCACAAAAATTATTATTTATTTGTTATTCTCTTTCATGGTTTGTTAATTTTTAATCAATTTTCCTTTTTTGTAGCGTTTGTTTTTATTTTTTTTTTTTTATAAAAATAGAGATGTGAACACGGAATACGTGTCACATCAATATTCTTACTATTTTCAAACTAAGCTAAACGCTTGTGCTATGAAAATAGGACTAACTTGCTAGTCTGAAGTGAGGTTCGAACCCGCAACCTTTGGATCACGAGGCCAGTGTCCTAACCACAAGACCAACAAGCTACTCTTTTTTACATCTGCAATGTTCGGGAAATACGTCAGAGGTGTAAATCTCAGGCCCTTAGTTATTTGAAGGATTTCATTCGGTAAGGGCCGATAAGTGTTCAGTTTCATGTGAGTCTCCCTACGGAGGCCAGTTAATAGTTGAGAGTCCCACACCAGTTTCATTTTGGTGGACCCACGCATTCCCTGCCCCGGGGGAGGCGACTAACATTGTTTGCTTCTAGCGTAAGCCTCGTATATTAAGTTTCTTTTTGTTACGGTACTTAACGAAACGTGCTGTTGTCTATTGTCTAGCTAATTCATTTATTTTTTATACATGAGAATAAACAGTTTTTTAGGTATGAGATTAAACGACTCTACCTTTATACGTGTAATATATTATATATACTGAGATTCACGCCATTAAATTAATACCACGTTAAATTATGTTAAGCTTATTAATTTTAATTAAACAACTTAACTAGTAACTCTACGTGTACAGGGTTTCGACACCTTTGCTGGTCTTGTGGTTAGGACTCTCGCCTCGTGATCCAAATGTAGCGGGATCGAACCTCACTTCAGACCAAAAAGTAAGTCCTATTTTCATAGCACAAGCCTTTAGCTTAGTTTGAAAATAGTACGAATATTGATGTGACACGTATTCCGTGTTCGCACTTCTATTTTAAAAAAAACCTAACTTTCCGTTATTACTAGCAAACAAATCAATTTTTGAACGGGGGATTGGTTACAGCTATGGTGGGGGTAATTGAGAAGTGGAACATGTCAAGTAACGGGCTATTCATAAAATTTATCTGGTTATTGATTATATTTGCTTTTATCTCTTTGGGTACGTAATCCAGAATTGGGTTCTTAAAAATTTTACCATACTCAAAAATATTTAGAATTTAATAGTTTTATTAAATACAAAATATTTATTGGAATATTTCATTTTATATGTCAGTACTTGTTGATTTACAACGTAACTCTTTTATACATTTCTACATCAAACATAACAATTTCGTTGTCTGTCCGTCCGTCCGTTCATCTGTCTGTGTGTCTGTCCCCGTAACTGCGTGCGAATTCGCTAAAATGCGAATGAATTTGCGAAATGCTAAAAAAATGAAATTAAACGGCCGGAGACGGGGCTCGAACCTCGGGTCAGCAAATCCGAAACAATGTTCCGTCCTTTTTGACGGGTTGCAGCTAATTAATGATAATGTTTATACAGTGTACTTTATTGTCACGCTTGGATTGTATCAGGGTCAGGGTAAACATAAGTTAAAATATATTTATGTATATTATAGATGTCTCACAGAGACGAAACTGTATGTATATATATATATTTTTTTTATTAAGGGAGAGAGGTATAGAAGTCTTTTTGGGTGTACATAGGACTTACGACCTATCGTACGGTTGGCTTAAGTGATCACTTTACACGTATGTAACGTTCGCCATTTCCACCCATGATAGAATACCACGTCTATTAATTTTTGGAAGTTGTATATATTTCAATCAGACGCCACGTTTCACATGTGAGTTGCAAGGATCCTCACCGCGGCCGGCCACAAAGCTTTTTCCTTCCCCTTGAATGACCACAGATGTCGCTAAATGAGACATCTATATTTGATTTTGGAGTTTTTTAGCTATATACTTTATCTTGTCTAATGGAATTCATCCGAATTTCTATCATTACACTGGTGTACGTCAGAAATATTATTTCAATTTATTAAACTCCTTTTTTTACCAGTATTTTCATTCAAAGTATTCTGAATAAAATATATTTTCTTTACCGAAATACAAGAACTGGCATGGCGAATGGTGCAATGTCAAAAAAGCTTTGAAATAATATGGAGAACCAGGGGCAAAACATAAGAAAAACAATAATGCCCCTTTTCCGTCGTATTGTACTTGAGGTGTTACCGTTGGGTTCAGGGCGCATTCCAAACAATTCTTTGTGATAGGAATGTGGGGCAGGTTGAGTATTGTCACCGTGGCATCCTTGGGTGTCCATAGTTCACAAGCAGTACGCATTGCTAAAAGACTTTCTACTTGAGGTGTCGCGGCGTGTTTGATTTGAAGGCGAGGCAAAGTTTGCCCAGACGAGAGCTGGTTTGTTGAATATAACAGCTTGACAGAAATTCTCTTTTTTGAAACATATAGATAAAATTGTATGTTTTATATTTATTTATTGTATGCTCACGCTGCGTAGTACCATTGAAAAAATAAGATAAAAATACAAAACACACCCTTACAATTTAACCATTATTGAGAAAAAGTGCATGAAAGCAATCAGAATAACTATCACAAATAAAAAAAACAATATTTATTCATTCATTCATTCATTTACGCCTAAATAGGCTTTTACACATGTAGGTATATAACGGTTATTTGCAAAAATAATATAAACAGAGAGAAAAACAAAAAAAAAGAAAGTGTATATAATTTACATTATGGCGGAATGAAGCGCTCTCAGTATCGCGCCCCTATACTGTGACAGGCCAGAACCAAACACGTCCGCTATGTTTGTATAATTGTTACCTAACCTGTGTATTCTAGGTACTAGCGAGTTGTAGTGAGCATTTGTTCTAGTATTGTCACAGTAAAAAGGCGTCGGCACTCAAGTAGTTCGACTGGGTACATGGAACATTATTAAGGACAAAATTTCAGGGCTGTGGTAATGCGAGTTTACAATTTTATATAATGAAGTCAGATCGGATAAAACTCTCCTGTCCGATAGTGGCAATAAACCGGTAAAATATAATAAGTTTGTATAGTTAAGATTTTCTATTGGGATATGGAGACGGAAATTTATGTAGCGTAAAAATTTATGTTGAATTCTTTCTATTGTATGTATTGAAATAGAAATATATACAGGAAATCAATTGAATAAAACACTGAATGTTGTGTATAAAAGCAAAGGCAGCAATATCCAAAAAATAAAAATAATGTATTAAGTATACCCAGACGATTATACGATGACGAGTATACTATTAGTATTAAGTATACCCTGACGAAGGAACGTCGTTTCCCAAACCGGTTGGTTTTACCAAATAAATTTTAGTGGTGTAAACAAAGTTAACTAGTTTAATTATATTCATAAAAATAATGTTTTGAACGCGGTCACCGAGGATTACTAATTTAAAATGTGCTCTATTCTAGATTTTATGTATCCATTCCTTCCAAAATCCCGTTTCCTATAAATTAATAGGGTATGTTTCCTATTAAATCTCGAATTCATTACATCCTCGATGACTGCATTCCATTTTTTTTTTAATATTGCTGCCTTTGCTTTTATACCCACGTACATTATTCAATTAATTTCCTTTATATATTCCTATTTCAAAACATAATTGTTTTTTGTTTTGTTTATGATGTAAAAAACATAATGTCGACAATCCTAGGAGTAAAACAGTGAAACATTAGAATCCTTTAAAGAAACTTTCACTGTCTCAGAATCGACAGCATATTTTATTTATTTATTTATATTAATTTAATTTATGGTATAAATACAGTTCTTATATATAACATATCAGATTAAACATTTTTTTTAAATACTTGGTAGTCATGTAGACCTCATCAGTGAAGAGAAGCTCTTGAGTCTGATGAGGGAGCCACAGTTCTTATTCCTTGTTATAACGTAAAGGTACATATTGTATACAAGTTATTTATTAATACAGTAAAAAGGTAAATTGATAATGAAAGTATAGGAGTTATTTTGAAAAAAAGCTGTAGGTTTAAATGATTTATGAATTTAATTTGATTTTAGGAAAATTTTAATTTTTTTGATTTTCTCTGAGAGGTTACTGGTGCATCGTATCTCGATAGGTAAGTTATTATAGTAATTAATGGCTTTATAAATATAGTGATGCTGCATTTGGGTTGTTTTACATTTAGGCATTATGAATTGGTTTCCATTTCTCATAAGTTTGAAATATTCCTGGTTTTCTGTAAGGTTTTTTTCTTTACATATTTTTAATATGGAAACTTGCTACTCTTGGTACCTACTCTCTTTTCTCTTTAAACTAGTAGTAGGCTGTCGTGGAATACATCTAAAAACTCACTGTATCTACTCATTGCCCAGTCCCTGTTGTCTAGGCAGTGAAAAGTGTAGTTTTTTAGCCTTTTGCCTTAATAAAATATTTCCTTTGAACGCGTTTACGATAGAATTCTAAGACGTACTTTGGACAGAAAATCAAGGCTGAAATTTCGAGACTTGATAGTCTTGTACAGAAATATTAAGTATATTGATTTCCTTCTAAGGATATTGAGTTCTATATGACTAAGGATCGTGATCTTCGTGACTATTCTTCTGAATCTTGCTGATCTTAGCGCTGTCACCAGTGAAGCCTCTGCAGCTTTACCGCTTTGTCGGTCCAACGGATGGGGGATCCTCCTCTTCATCTTCGACCCTCGACGTGGCCTACCGTAGCAAGCTTCTCCAGGCTCTCTTCTCTCCTGATTCCCCTCAGACAAGTGATTAAGAGTCTCTTCTTGATTTTTATTTCTTATTATGTGTTACATTCTTTATAGTATTGTCACGTGGCATGGTATTAATTAATAAGAAATTAATTATTCAATGTACAATGTAACTGAACACGAATTAAACTTAATGCTATACTTTAATCTACACTATTTCGCAATACATAAATTGCTTCGTCTATGAACAGTTTATTATCGCTGGGTAACACTTATTTTCGCTCGTTCATTAAAGTCGCATTAGTTTATTTCGACACTTAGGTACTCCTCTCGATTATTTTTATCGCTATATTTATCGCATCTTTTATCTCACGACTGGCCACCCTGGCCGTCGCCTTGCGGCCGACTTCGAACCGAAAGAACTGTCTAAACACAACTCTCTAGTACCGCGGCGTAGTCTCGGTATATGTATCCAAATGCTGGTATTTAGAACTTTCTAGATTATTCTAGTATTTAGGAAAAGGTTTTTAAAAAAAGGGAGTAGATATACCAATTTCATCCTCTCCTTTTAGTCATTTTATGAGTATTCAGATTACAAATGATGAGACCGAAATGAAAATAAATCTTGCAATTGGATATTTATTGGAACCGGGAAGCAACCTGTATTGTACATCCCAGCTTGAAAGCGGTTGGGTTGATTTATTTTTAACAAATTTCGGAATATAAATGCTCATTTACGGCCGTTTCTCAGTCATTGGCGGTTTTAATAAACTTGTCAACATTACAACAGAAAACGCCCGCACTTGTGTTCGGTTTTTCATTACAGTAATGGCCTTTGTGTTATCTTTTTCGCAGATCGAGGGCCGACCTTGCTCGTAATTAGCTAACCGTATGTTGTTTCTGGTTCAGCGGGTGGAAAATGATTTTCACGA
The DNA here is from genome assembly GCA_016648135.1 of Agrypnia vestita. Classification (NCBI taxonomy): domain Eukaryota; kingdom Metazoa; phylum Arthropoda; class Insecta; order Trichoptera; family Phryganeidae; genus Agrypnia; species Agrypnia vestita. The sequence continues at coordinate 129,673 of JADDOH010008832.1, forward strand.
TGGCGAACTATCGCTGGGAACACCGGCACGGGAAGTGTGGAAAGTGGGATATAACGAGTTAATAATTAATACACGTGTTTTAGATGAGTAATTAATTTTGGAAAACAAAGAAGGTAAATATTTGCGCCGTAATTTAAAGAAAATATATGCATCAAGGGACATTATAAACTAAAATTGTATGAGAAAATTTTTGAAAAAAAAATAGTCCCGTCATGTATATTTCCGTAGAGATCCTCCTCCGTGACTGAGATGCAACATTTCCCGTACACGTTTGTTCGAGAGATCATGTACTTATTTAAAAATAAAATATCTTCAGTGAAGCATACGTATTTTTCAATTTATAAACATTTGTTAAAAATCTTTGTAAGTGCAGATAAAAAAAACCACATCCTTGTAAAAAATCACCCAATTTTACTTAAATTTTATTCTCACAGGGTGGTGTTAACTTAATTATTTCACCCGAGTGTAACTTGTGGTATAAGTGCTGGAAAATACTAATTAATAATTAGAAAACTAGTTAGCATAGAAACAATATTATTAATCGGGTACTGTAGTATTACAGTATTTACATTAGAAATGAAAAATTGTAATTGCCAGTGTTCTGTGTGTAGTTTTCTGGGATATTTATGGAATATGCCGCGTATAGACCTACAGACCTGAAGGCCAGAGAGGTCAGCTATTTTTTTCTTGTCGACACTTCTTCTCTTCCAACAACCATGTACTTTGTTTTGTCTTTGTTAATTTTCATGTTGTATTTATCTGCCAAAACATTTAGGTCAGATATACGCGACAGAATATCCCAGAAAAATACACACAGAAGATTCTGAACGGCCGTGAAAACCTGAGAACATTTGTAATGACCAGTGTCTAAATGAGATAACTTTAAACCCAGAGATCACCGCTCAAATCTTGAACCCGTTTAGACGACATTCGATTTGATATCCTGGCTCAACACAAACGTCTCCAACACTTATAGATATCTTCAACGAGCCTGATTTCTGTATCTGTGAGAATTTCATTCCATATGTATTCTTCTTCTCTTCTCTCTCTACATTATTTTTATATTTTTGTTTTTAAATTTCTAAATTATTATGTTTCTCTTATGCTTCTTGCTTTTTCTTGTATCTGTATTCTAAGTATTTTCTTCCCACTTTGTCATTACTATGTTTACATGCATTATGTTTTTTTCTCTTCTCTAAACTGTACACCTATTATGTTAATGTACACTATACCTATCTATTGTAAAAGCCCTATAAGGCGTTAATTAATAATGAATAATAAAATATGTAATCACTATTAGATTAATGTTTTCTAAATGATATAAACTAAATTTGAAAAATACTAATCCTACAAGAACATTAACTTTCATCTTTCTAAATACTTTTAATTATTTTATTTTATTTTATTTTACTAAATATCCTATTCAGATAATTTTTTTTCCTTTGTCTATAATATAATTAATTAACACCATTATTCGATTATAAACATTTAATTATTACTATTACTCAATTTTAATTGGCAATAATATTAATTCACAAATGTTATATAAATACTAAATATTCTTGAACACTATACTACTGGAAGAGCACTGTCTGCTATAATACAGTAAACTACTAGTGTAGCAGGCAGGGCATCAAATCAATTGTAGTGTTTACTTGACTCTCAGCAACAATGAAAAAAGCTTATTTTAATTTTGTAAACACTATAAAATTGTAAACTTTGTAACATTGAATAAACATTGAAATCGAATTGATTAATAAAAATCAGTCAGCGTTTTCTTTTCACGTCTTCCATGACGGCGCGCCAAAAATAAAGAAAATTTGACATATTTTGATATTTTTAAGGGTAGTAAATTAACCCCCAACGCCTTCCAACTACGAGGCTGCGCGGCGGTCTGCCGAGTGGCACTCGCGCTCGAGGGGTGTGGAGGAGCGCTTCTCACTTGGGGGAGGACATTTTTTCAGCGCTCGGGGAGATCAAGCTAACTACGTCATAAATCGTAACATACGCTAACGTGAATCGGAGCAGTTCATATTTATATCGGCAGAGTTAGAAAATGAACTGTAAAAATATTCTCGTATAAATAATGCGAGTTTCTTTCTATTTTTCTTCACGTGCCCTATCATCCCTTTTATTTCCTGCGGTACGAAATAGCTCTACAGCAGGCAGGTAATGACGTTCATCTTCTTCCAGGGCCCCGACTTCCGGCAATCTTTCCCTGCATTATGAGATGCAACATCTCGTTCTTCTCTGGATGTCCCGTCATATGTCCAAGATATTGAAGTTTTCGGATTATTATTGTTTTATAATTTAGGCCACTGCAACTTTTGAAAACAATCGATCGTAATTGACAGACAATATTTTTTATATTCAGATGTTTAGTGTACATATATATATATATATATATATATATAAAAGAGGTAAATTTTCTCGGTTATCCCGCGTCAGTTGGTCCTGAGAAGGACCGTTGTACTCCCGACGTTTCAAACAGATCACACTGTTCATCTTCAGGGGGAGGGGGGGGGGGAGGGTGACTTGTCACCGAAGTGTCGCTCTTACACGTTCGTGAAAACACGTTGTTTAAGGCCGAAAGCTCAGAGTCAAGTAAATTCTACCCACCATTAATACAAACATTAAAAACACATTAGCGCCAAACAAATTGCCGATTACACCCACCATTAACACAAATATTCAAAACTCACTAGCGTCGAACGAATTGAAACCCCCAAAAACAGATAGAATTCTAAGAAGTAATGCAAACAAAGGACCACCACATTTTTCGAATTGAATTTACTTGGTTCTGAGCTCTCGGCCTTAAACAACGTGTTTTAACAAATGTATAAGAGCGAAACTTCAGTGACAAGTTACCCCTCCCCCCCTGAAGATGAATAGTGTGATCTGTTTGAAATGTCGGGAGTACAACGGTCCTTCGCAGGACCAACTGACGCGAAGTATTAACTTAAGATAATTTTTTAAATGATTGAATTTAGCTATTGCATCAAGATTAGTCTTGCTAGTCGTGGCCAAGAATCGCCCAGTGTGCTCACTTGACTGGTAAAAATTTGCACAATTCAAATTTTTAAATCCTGGTTTCCACTCTGGTGAATATTGTTTAGGAGAGAGAGAGAGAGAGAGAGAGAGAGAGAGAGAGAGAGAGAGAGAGAGAGAGAGAGAGAGAGAGAGAGAGAGAGAGAGAGAGAGAGAGAGAGAGAGAGAGAGAGAGAGAGAGAGAGAGAGCAAAAATTGAAAAGAAATGTAAGGACTTATTCCATTAATATTCAATTAAAAATTGAATCGAAATTTGTGATCAATCACGATAGTGAGTTTAACTGAAGATATTTTGATATTTTGTGAAAAATATTGTAGAAAAAGCACGAAAAATGATGTGATGTTGTTGGAAGTCAAGGTAATTAAAAGATAATGAATTTAAAAAAATCAATTTGAAGAACTTTTCAGCCAGAGTGTCGGAGTTGTAGATTTATGAGTATCCATCTATATTTTATGCAGAATTGGAGGCATCAGAATTTGGCATGTTCTATTTTAATTAACCGACAATGTTTCTGATCTAGATTTAATATAAGTAACGAAGAAATGAAATAAAAGAATGCTTGCTCCAAAAATCTGTGGTGAAAGTTAATATCAATATCGATTGCGTGTGCATACCGGATACATTTATGCGAGCGATCATTCTTTCTAAAAATATCGTGTTCTCTCACTCTAGCGCATGCAGCTGAGCTGACGGGTGCTGTATCTAAGAACCGTGAGAGAAGAGTTTCTTTCTTTATCTTTGGTTTAATTAGCATAAAGTCGCTTTATCTTTAGTTAATGTAGCATAAAGTTTATTTATGTTTAGTTTATTTAGCATAACCTCGCTTTATCTTTAGTTTATTTACGATTGAATGCAGTGGAAATGAGATCCTTCAGACGCATGTGTGGCAAATCAATTTACGATAGAGTAAAGAATGCAGGTATTAGGAATGAATGTAAAGCTGATCTTAGCATAATTACTAGAATTAAAAAAGGATCGCTCCGATGGTTTGGGCATGTCGAACGAATGAATGAGGAAAGAATGGTAAAAAAGATATATAATGCAAGTATTGATGGCGCCAGAAAGAGAGGGCAGCCGCGGAAGACGTGGCGTGACCAGATTAGCCAAATACTGGAAGATGGTCCCGTTAGAAGCCACAACAACCGGCGAGCTTGCATGCGAAGATGTATGAATGTGAATGAGGCCAGAGTTGTATGTCAGAAAGATATATAATGCAAGTGTTGATGGCGTCAGAAAAAGAGGGCAACCGCGGAAGACGTGGCATGACCAGATTAACCAGATACTGGAAGATGGTCCCGTTAGAAGCCTCAACAACCGGCGAGCTTGCATGAATGTGGATGAGGAATCGAAGATGTATGAATGTGGATGAGGCCAGAGTTGTATGTCAGGACAGAAGATCTCTATCTCTATCCTCTCTGCCTATGGTAAGTGCGGATGGTAAGTGAGTAAGTCAGTCGTTCGTAGTCGGGCTATACGGTAAGATTGGAGTCGGAGTCGGCAGTTGTTTAAAAGACTCCAAAGTCCTGACTATCGCCATTTACAATTTGATTTTAGTAGTGGAGTATTAAATTTGAAATTCAGATCTTAATTATGGCCGCAAAGTGGCCACGAATTGCAGATGGCCGGAGATGTGCGAGAGGGAACGAAACAGTACGAGCCATTATTCATAAGTGGAGGATATTCCTCGATATAACGGAAATGCATCGTAGGAAACGGGAAATAATATAAATGCATCCTGGCAGTGATGTAGCACTGCACCCTAAAGAGGGTTAATGTTCCGACACTTCCTCTTTCCTCTTCCAAACCTCTTTAAAAGAACCGGCTACATTTGAGGGCGTAGAAGATAACGGATATAAGATTATCTTTCTTTTGCATTATTTTATCATATGTTTCTGAAATTGTACGCAAACACACATAGATATTTTGATGCTACGTATTGTGCACAATGATTAATTCTAATATCATTTACTATTCAATTAAGCTCAAAGAAATACGCAAACACACATACATGTTTTGTTGCTATATTGGAATATGGAATGGCAGTTTGGAGTCCACACCAAAGGAAATACATCGACATGATTGAGCAGATTCAAAAGAAATTCTTGTGCTACATATACATGCGCAGAACAGCAGAATATCCTACATTAATGAACCATAGAGAACTGCTGAGGGAATGCAACTACCGCAGCCTCGAGCCGCGCAGACAGGAGGGCCTAGTCATGTTGGGGTTCAAAATTTTAATTGACGCTCCGAACTTGCTAGAGAATTATGCTTTGTTTGTACCAAATAATTATTTTTGAAGTCGAGGTCACGCGCTAATTCGTGTCCCAAAATGTCGATGTATTTAATGATAGCATTGAAAGCATCAAGCAGAGGATCGTCTCCATATAGGCACTCACTCCAAGTTACAAATTGCATAGTAAATGGAGCAATCTGTTACGCAACAAAAAAAAACTGAGTTCTAACACTGAGGGTTCCGGGTTTGATTCCCAGTGAGGTTCACAATTAATCTACGCGATTTACTCAAGATTGGGTGTTCTTGTGATGTAGCGACTTCAGTAATGGCCTTCTTGGTCTGTTGAAGCGTTTAAAAAAAGTAACCCATAAAAAACAAGTATTTATTATACTCCCTTTCTTTGTAAAATATAACAACAATTAAAGACGAATTAAAACATATAACATAACACTAAACTTACAGTAATTTAATATATTTCTAAAATGTCAGATGTTTTGAACTTTGATAAGACACTTCATGCTTTGAAGATTAAATTCTAAAAACATTTGTCAGTCAATTTAGATTTTCGACATTAGTAGTAAAGTACCTATTATGCATACCGACGGAGTAAATCAAATTTAGAAAATATTCCGCGACGTTATCGGGCCGCCGTAATCAAACTTTTCTTTTTTTTTTTCAAAAAAAAAAAACCCAATAAAATTTCTTAAAATCCGAAATTATACTATAATTATTAATTTTTCTTAACGAAAATTTGATAGATCTTCTTAATTGTCGCCACGAGTCTACTTGCCAAGTTTCAGCTCGATTGGATCACGGGAAAAGGGTCAAAAATCGATCCAAAGTTTTTGTTGACGGCAAGCAAGCAGACTTGAAAGAATATGAAAAGATGGTATCAAATTATTATGAAATATTTTTGATTAAAATACGTCATTTAGCAATTTTTTTTCACTTTTACAATTCGATACAAGACGAATTTTTTTCCATACATTGGTGGTTCACCCTAGAATACGTGGCAGATACTAAGATTAATGTCAAAACTAATTTATCGCATCGTGTTTCATTCCGTGGACACGGGTTATTTATTATTCGATCGGCATTTTAATTCAGTTTTGAAACAATGCGCATGTAAAGGTAGAAAAAAAAGTGATTTTCTCCCCTGGCTCCAATTTCCCTTTTAATACATTTTTCCGCTGCGGTTTATTATCTGATCACGTTTCACGTTCATAACAATTGCGTTGTTCCCTGAATATTGGAAACATTCCGTGAGCAAATATTATTGTTGGCATAATTTCCCCCTCTCGGTTGCCGGTTCGGGCTGGACCTTCGCACCTCCCATCGCTTGTACAACACCGGCGGGATTTTTATTTAGCCAACATAAATAAAAGTCCGGCTTTGCGGCCAGCGCTTTCTTTTGAGGCAAATTAGAAAGGAAACTTTGAAGGCTAATTAGAAAGGAAACTTTTAAAGGGAAACTTTGTGGGCAAAATTGGAAGTACGAATTATGCCATGGGTTCATACTAGTACAAGATGACTGGAAGAGTGTTGTTTTGAGATAATTGCAGTTAAAGTATGATTGCAACTGAGAGGAGCTTGTTGGTCTTGTGGTTAGGACTCTCGCCTCGTGATCCAAAGGTCGCGGGTTCGAATGTCACTCTAGACTAAGAAGTTACTCCTATTTTAATAGTACATTAGTTTGAAAATACTAAGAATATTGATGTGACACGTATTAAAGACCTTCTTCTCCTCATTAATCAATTCTTAATGCTCCTTTTTTCTAGCTTTATAATGAGTCCCTGAGCTAAATTAACGAAATATCCTTTAAAAAAAAATGGATATCACATTTAATCTAAATTTATTTTTCTTGTTATCTATTTTTGTGTTTTCACTTTAAATAGCTTAGTATTTAAAGATTATTTAAATTAATATCTTTGAAATAAATATCTCAAAATATGCTAAAATTCGAATTATCTAATTCTAGTATTGAGCCCACGATATTGGTATTTAACCTTTTGTTTTAAGATATTTTTATTCAAGAAATTCCCATTTGCGTTTGTTTGCAGCTTACGTCATAAAAATGTTAATCTAAATTTTACGTCAATAAGCATGATACAAGCATGTAAATTATACATAAAATTTAGCATAAAACTGTGATAATTTATAACCACGAGACCAGAAATATTAATTTCCGACCGGACCCCTAGATGTCCGGCATATAGAAATGCATGAAATAAATGAGATCTGGCGCATAAAGTTAGGCTTCGAGGAGGCTTCGAATGTTGAAACGCTACCTGATTTCACTGTATATGTATATGTTGCCGTTTAGAAATCACTCTATATGTTGTTAAACTTAAAATTTCTACGGCCGGGTAATATTTATTACGTACCTAATTTCATGGCAAAATTAAAACAACCCAAATTAAAACAAGTATTAGATAAAACGCAGATTTTATTATTTTTTAATGTCGTGTTCTATTTCTCTTGGTACTTTTTTTGTTGGTAAAGGTTATTGGATAGTCCCCACTACCCACACACCTCACCCCCCTCACGCGACATTTTAATCGTAAGGGAATGTTTTCATAAATAATGTACGGGACTTAAATCCTTTTGATATTGTGAATATTTTATTCAAAACGGTACAAATAATTTAATTGCATTATAATTTATCTTTCACATGTATTCAAAAAATTTATGTAGATACATGATACATTTAAATCACATTTTAAATACGCTGTTTCTTGTTTTTCAGCTGATATCAGGAATTATTAATAAGGTTTTGATTTGTTTTCTATTAATTTAAAGTGAGTTTGAGTTAGAGAGTATGTATTTATCCATTCCTTTAATATATTGATCTCCCCACGCGAAAAATATGTTATTTTTTAGAGTCTTTTAAACAACAATTGGAAGAATATGCATTGAAGATTTACAATATTTCTTTATTGTTCAAAATATTCCCTTATTTTACAATATTATTCTACGTCTCCTAATGCTTGTACGATTATCGGATGTAAAGTCATGTTGGCATTGACGTATTATAATATAGACACGTTATTCCCATACTAGCCGGCTTTCATATGTAGCCAATTTTGCATTGAAAGAGACAACAAATCGCGGCACACAAAGGCTCTTCATGTAGACAGAAAAATCAGGTAATTTGAAGTCACAGTGACTAAGAAAACATACTCATTCTTACAATAGTGTACGATACTCTGTTCCTTTTTAACTAACCCATAAAAACAAGTTTTTATTATACTCCCTTTCTCATTGAATCAGCTTTCGTGCCTACTGTACGCGTCGGGGTCATTACTCATTTGTATTGATTCTAATTTGAAAAAACCATTAAAATTTCGAAAAATCTAAAATTATACTATAATTATTAATTTTTTTTTAAACGAAAATTTGTTAAATCTCTTTTATCGACGCCACGGGTCTGCCTGCAATGTTTCAGCTCGAGTGGATCACGGTAAAAGGGTTAAAAATCGATCCAAAGTTTTTTCGACAGACAAGCAAGCAGAGTTTAAAAGAAAGAGAGTAAAAATAAACCTTTTTTTCAATTTTTTATTTGATTAACCTTTTTTCACATGTTTTATTAATGACAACGTTTTAGAATAGGCTGATTCCTATACTCAGAGTTCACTCTTGACCCTCTCACGAAATACAGCGTAACTCGCGAGAGGGCGACCTTTCGTAGAATTCATAGAAAGACGTTGGAGGACAATTAGATTAGGGCAGTGACGTTCGTAGGCTAAGGGCCGTCCGTAGGCAGATTTAAAAATAGCGCCCTTACTATTTTTATATATGAGATTTTTTAATTAAATTACACATTATCCGTCTTATTCTGAAAAGAACATTTTTTTGGTTGTTATTGTTATCCCAACACTTAAAAGTAGTGAATCGCCAATCGGTTAAATGCCAATATTTCATCATGTGACGAAATTATTGGTTTTATTTTAATATTGGATTCGTTGGATGAAGAAGAAGTTAGTAGATGTGTATGAAACAAACTGTTTTCTATCATTTTTAAAATAATATTAGTACTTTTTCATCAAAAACTGATTTGTGTGATGATAGAAACTTTGTTTGACTCATGTCGCTTCGACATCAAATGAAAAAGTAATTTTTAAGAGCTTCCAGACACTACAGTCTTTGCACCTGTGTGTAAAAATATTGATCTAAGTACATCTTTTGATTCAAAATGATTTATAAGCCTTTTACAAGTCTGGAATTTGTTTTGCGACCACTTGCCGCTTCTCAGGACTTGCCGCCCCTAGGCAACTGCCTATTTGCCTATTCCCAGGGGATGTTCCTGGATGTGGAGGAACACCACGTGTGCCTGTCCTATAGACCTCACATGATTATTTTGTATACCTAAGGTGAATATCGACGAGACCTTTCAGTGCAGTATTCGCCTTGTATAATTTGCAAAACAACGAGAAATACTTTTTTTTTCAAATTTTCATTCCATTTAAATTTCCATTCTTGGTCGCACACCTCATTTCATTCCACATGATATTTATCCGTGGGTAAAGAATTATATTTAAGTAATACTAGCTGTGCCCGCGCGGCTTCGCACGCGTAGATTTTTAGTACACTGTTTGGATCGTCATAGAACTTTCGCGAACCTTGTAGAACATTCTCCTTCCAGAAATTTCAAGAAATTTATTGAATGTACAGAAACCTTCTAGATACACCGACACATTCTGTCCTTCGGGAATTTTCTAGAACCTTCTTCTTCCAGAACTTTCTCTAGAGCAGGTTTTTCCGGAACTTTCTAGACTCACCGACACAGTCGGCGCGCCTATTTTGAAACAATCTGAAGCATTTGCAGCCTTCCCATAACAAAACAATGTGCTAGAAAGCACATTTTCGTCAGACACTCCCACCCACGCACAGCCACCCCCACCAAACTCGCACATTCTCGATGTGACACCAAGGGCTATCCACCGCCATAACCACCGGTGGGTGGTTGTGGAGAAAACTTGGCGGGTAGGGAAACACGGGTTTCTTTTTATATATATATAATGATTAATGAAAAAACGAATAAAATGTATCGCTGTAATTATGTAACACAACACGGCAAATAAAATAATTTGCCTTTTGTTGTTTGGCTGAACTACCTAACAAATATACTGTTGTACATGTGTTAAGGAGTCTCGGTTTGACAGCTTCGGGCACGCGATCCTTAAAACCGCCCTAAATTGTAACTTTTCACATTGATTTTTCGACCGCAGCCTGTACCGGTTGTAAGTAGGTAAATTACAAAAAAAAAACGATCAGCGCAAACTCGGCCATAAACAGCGAGCCGCGTGCCAGCCTTTAACTGTAACTCCGATAAATCTTGTATTTTTTATTGCCCGACACAATCCCAATAAGATATTCCCGGATCATCCCCGAATCTTCCCGGGTGGGGGGAGGGGTGGGCGGGCGGCGAGGCGGGCTTTATTTGCTTAACCCAGAGAGTGACCCAATTCTTTCTCAAGACGAACTCCAGGGAGTACTGTACATACATACTAACAAGCCTAGTATAAATATGAGCTCGTAAATATTACATGCGAGTTCACGTACATGCTTGCACGTACATTCATACATACACATGTACGAGATATAGGCTGTTGTAGACGCACACGATTCTTTCATGTTTAAATCACATTATTATCCATCTATCATTCACGGTCAAACTCAACGACCTTCCCCTCCGGTTGGCGGCACACTTTGACGTACAGTAGGCGCCGGTTATTACGATCACATGGCGATTACGGGCTTTGGAAATTTTGATTCTTATGTCCGATAATTCAATTAAAACACTATTTATTAATATTATTAACACCTTAGTTAACAACATAAAACACATTTTCAATGTAAAATCTGAAAAAATAGTTACTAATTTTAATATTTTGTCAGGACTTAATATAATAAGAGACTTAACAAACATAAAAAATACACATAATCGAAGATTTCCCAACATAACATACAACGTACATAGGAATATCCCGGAACATTCGCGAAATAATTTCTGCGCTATAGTTTATTTTGACGTTTAATAGAAGCTAGAGTTAAAAGCGATAAGTGTAGCGATATATACAGGGACGGCCTAATAAAGTGTTCCACAGACAAGCGGAAGATTCTCGAAAGTGGCAATCGGTACAAATAATATGACAATTAATTACGATTAAGTACGTGTCCAGTGACTTTTGGTGGTAAATAAAAACTTAATTAATTTTAAGTGTTTCATTTTTCTTCCACTAGTGCGATTCCGTTACGGTATTCACAATATTTTTTTAGTTCGCTAACAGTTTTTGGGATTTAAGTATATTTGTGTCACTTATTCCATAACGAATTCCTTCAGATCTCGGGTTTCAATACCGAAGATCATGTATCAAGAAAAAACAAACAAAAGTGTACTTACAACTGCTTAGTGTTTATTAGATCAAAGTTACAATTAATAAATTGTTCACGATATGTGTAAGTATCGATTAGATGTGAGACGAGACGTAAAATTCTTGTGAGTGCTTTAAGTTAAAGATTTTTTGGTAACACTGCCACACGTGTGTCAGACTACAATGAATTATTTTCAATTGTTCGTACAGTCTCTTTCGTTACTGTAATGAATTCTCATGTTTTTGAATGTAAAAAAACAGTACAGTAACATTTTGAACGTCGGATTTAATAAATTAAATTAAAGCACATTAAAAACAAATTACCATTATCAATTTTGAAGACCATGGCTCTGGGAAAAATTCCCGCAAAATTTAGGCTCCCGATTTAATTAAGCCCCGAGACGTGGCAACACTGCTGGCGCCCTTCCCCCACGGTATTCATGTACGAAGATAGGTACGTACGCACGGCCTTGGCACATATATTTACTACGCAGACCACACTGATGACAAGAAAAGGCGGGAAACTGTGCACGGTCAAATGTCAAATATGGTAGAACCGATTCAATCCGTGATAATAAACGGAAAGATTTATTGTATTTGCGATTTGATACAAGTTGCGATTACATATTATTGGACATTAATGTTACCACATTAAATGAACGCATAGTTTTCCTCGAATACGATACATAATAAGTAGGGAACAATCAGAAATAACTGACAACAACTATATTTAATTAGCTAATTACTGTTTTCGTTAATTTGAGTAAATAATATATATTTAACTAACTAACTATTATTCACGCCGTTTCGCCACAGGGGTAGAATAAGATAGAACACAATATTCTTCTATATTGGCACAACACTTTTGCTTCGACTACATTCATACATCTTTTCACGCATGCTCTACGGTTGTTGAGGCTTTTAACAAGGCCATCCTCCAACACTTGTAGTATCTGATCAAGCCAGGTCTTTCGCGGACGCACTCCATTCCTGTTACCTTCAACACTCGCCCAATATATTTTCTTAACCATCCTTTCTTTATTCTGTCTACCACACTACAGCCAGCATTTTATATTTATATTTTGGATTTCTAAACGAAGATATTTCGGCCTAAAAGTTATTCTATTTTTATAAATGGTGTAAATTTCACAATTTTAATTTTGTTAATCTAGAGAATATCGTTATAGTTGGATACAACATATATGATTCTGTTTCTTCTACAGGAGACAGTGTATAAATTTTTAGTAACAACACTAAAAACAAAAATGTAAATGACTGTAAAATGTAATGTAAAAGTGTAATTGTGTACACAATTTGTACTCTTAAATAAATAAATTTGTATGATAATCATTATTAAAATAATAACGGCTTATAGTATTAGTGCTACTCGACGTGACTGCATTAATAATGGGATATGATACGCTTTTATGTTCTGAAGTAGATTACATGCTAATAAATATCGTTTTTAATTAAAAGGGTGATTGTATTGGGTACTCGATTGTATTGGGTTGTTGGAAAAATAATTACATTTTTTCATGTTCACATCGTGTAGTAAGTAATATTGTGTTGGTAGAGGGTATTTTTAATATTTGTAGATTCTGATCTACCGTCTAGAAATGTTTGCAGTTACGTCTATATTCAATTAAACAGTCACTAGGATGAGAATACTCATATACTTATTCATAAGGCTACGAAATATCTTATCAATAAACATGCTGAAGGTGGTATACTTTGCGTTTGCCCAGTCCATACTACAGAATGGTATAATTGGCTGGGGTGGAACCTTTAAGTCTAATATACTACCAGTGGAAATAGTTCAGAGAGTAATTATCAAAGTGATTTTGAGGAAACCCTTACTATTCCCAACAACGGCACTTTTCAACATTTTTAAACTCCTAAATATTAATCAAATCTATAAAAAAATTGCAATATTTCAAATTCACAAAATGTACTTCAATAATAGTACACTTGGATGTTTTAGTAATTAATAAACCGACATCAGCTGAAAATATTTTGATACCTAAATGTATTACTAGCACAGCCCAACACCATTTCACCTATCAAGGAGTATCATTCTTTAATGCTCTACCCAATAAAATGAAGAAATAACGTAATGAAAAAAATCTTATCAAAAACAATCAATATATACATAATTTTAAATGTTATTACAATAACTTCTTAATTTTTAATTTTACAAGATAATTTAACATTTCCTTGTCTATATCCAACATTTTTGTATTCTTGTATTACTTACTTAATTTAATATCTTAATTTGTATAATTTAATCTAATGTTTCTTTGTCTATACTTTACTCATTTAATCTAATGTCTTACACTAATGATTACATTAACAATAGATATATACATATATGACAATGCCCCCCACTTTTAAACACGAGAATTAAATTCTCATTTAAAAGTGGGTAAGCGTGTAACATAAATGTGTATTAATTATATTATATTGAATACAGCCGCTCTTAAGTTTGTTAAAAAAAAATAATTTTTAAACCAGTTTTGAACGAAAGTGCACTTCATTAGACGCCATAATTTTTCTGTACAAAGGCAGGTTATGCTGTTAAGATTTTACAACAATTCCTAGAAGGTCAGGCTCATAAACTGGAACCAACCACGACTCCCATACCAACACTGCACACCATACAACATACATAAAAAGCATAATTACTTTCTCACTAACGGCACCAGCCCAATCATATTATGTCCATTTTACAGTGAATATAATAGCTTCAATTTCAACTTTACATGTGTTTTAATATGAATTAAAATTACGTGATAGATTGGATATGATATCGACATAAAATACATTTCTATATGCAGGGTGTCCCGTAGCTATTAGCAAAAATTTTACATGTGGATTCTCACCTTGATAATCATTCCAGTAACTTATATCAATTATGGAAAATTCATTAGCTTTAATACAATTCTAATAAAATGTAAAAAACCTTACAAAAAAAAGTATTTTTGAAGGGTTTTTATCATTTTATTTGAGTTGTATTGAAGCGAATGAATTTTCCATAATTTATATAAGTTAACGTAATAATACTTCAACTTTTTGCAAAAGTAAGTCTAAAAATAATATTGGAAAAAAATGTTTGATATTGCATATCTCCGGAGCTATTGACGGTCATGATTGCTTGAACATTTTCGACTCATTATCAAGGTAGAAATCAACCTGTAAAGTTTTTGCTACTAGCTATGAGACACTGTGTATAGTATAAAAATTAATTCCGTTGAAGTAAGCTGCCTTTATATTTTTACTCCCTTTCTTTTAACTCGTAACGTCTGCGGTTTGTTGTCTGCCGGAAAAACTTTTGATCATTTTTAACCTTTTTCCCGTGATCCAATCGAGCTGAAACTTTGCAGGCAGACTCGTGGCGACGATAAAAATGATCTAACAAATTTTCGTTTAAAAAATTTAATAATTATAGTATAATTTTGGATTTTTCGAAATTTTAATGTTTTTTTCAAATTGCAATCAATACAAAAGAGTAATGACCCCGACTCGTGCAGTAGGCACGAAACCTGATTCAATGAGAAAGGGAGTATAATAAAAATTTGGCTTTTATGGTTTAGTTTTTATTTGTTACTTGACAGTTGTAAATTTTCGCTACGATCATGAATGTAGGTGCACTGGCAATTGTAATACAAGGCAGTGATGATGACCGCTTAGTTTTGTAGAAGATATTGCTTACAAAAAATTGTAGGTACATGTGGACAAGACAGAACTTGGAATGAATCAGAGCAAATCGGAAGCAGTATAATATGAATGTTGCAAAATTGTAACAATTGAAGTGATTTGATCTAAATGATAGTAAAATTTTAGATTTTTTCCATTTTAGCCTCGGGTGTAGACCATTTCAATTTACAGCGGTTCAAATTACTTCAATATAGGTTTATAATTAATATTCGATTATTTTGCTGTTGAAGATATTCAAGTAGAAGTTTAGGAAGATTGCCAATTATTTCACTTCCAAAATACAGTAGATATATCCAATATTCGAATTTAATACACGAAGCAGCTTTTTACACAAAGATAAAAAAAATTATTTTAATTTTAAAATCGAATAGATATTTTTATTTCTAGTACGGTATATTTGAAATGGTTTTCGGATGGGCTGTTTTCAAAAAATGACTTTCTACGTTTTATTTTTTGTTTAGTTGGTCTTATGTAATAAATCCAATACCGAATCAAAATTGCAAATACGGAATTCGTATTTGCTTTAGATGATTAGAAAATGCTTGTTTGCTTATTAGATTACGTTTATAAAAAAGATCAGAAAAAGCAAATTCATGATTAAGTTAGTAAGGAATCTTTAAAACTAAAATAATAACTAAAATAATAATGAAACATCGAAAAATAACATTTCGAGAGTGAATCATTTTTAGAATTATGAATAATGTACCGGGAGCAAACTTCAGGGAAAATACGTAAAACATTTTGATTGACATATTGTAAATGCTTTGTGGGTTTCAGGAATAAAAAATAAGTTGATAAAATAATGATATGGACAAATATCATTATTATATTCCCTTTTAGCGGACGCCCTCTCTCACTATATTCACAACCATATTTTGTTTCATCCATTTAATGAAATCAAAACAAACCTGAGACCGTACTTTGAGGTTGAGAGCTTTTATATGTGATATCTTTGGAGGCAGAGAATGTCGCGTTCTATTTCCCTCGGTAGGTACTTTTTTCGTTGGTAAAGGTCATTGGATAGTCCCCACTACCCGCACGCCTCCCCACCCCTCGTACATTCCGATCGTAGGGGATGTTTTCATAAATAATGTATACGGGATGTAAATCCTTTTGATATTGTGAATATTTTATTCAACATGGTACAATAATCTTATTTCAGTATAATTTATATTCCATATGTATATGTAACGTTTCAAAATACTTATTATAAAATAAATAGGTAATATTGTATCTCTTGAGTCCACGGATGAAATTTTCATCGCTAGACATTCTCTATGAGCGAATTGTATCTTAAATACACTGTGTCTTGATGAAATAACTGAAATCAGGAAGCATTAATAAGTTTTTGATTTCTAGCTATTTAAATTTATTTAGGTCCTATTCATTAAAAAAAAATAAAAGAATAATAATTATTTTAGTTTTTTAATGTTAAAAAGTTATCAGCTATGTAAAAAGTACAAAAAATGCCACGCAAAGAATTTAATATTTTTTAAAAAGTATATTTTAAAACACAGATTGTTAGAAAAACTTTTCGAAGATTTAAATAAGACTTTTATTTTTTAAGGATATTCATTAGTTTTGAAATATTATTGAAAAAAATGATATATGACGTCATACGTCCATACATCTATATAATATGTTCACGTCCAAAAGTGGATCAATTTTCTTCAGTTCTAAAACATCGTTAGTTTCGTAATTTATTGATCGGTTAAATAATATAATTAGTGTCGTTTTGGAAAATTCAATGTATTTAAAATAAATGCAGCTTAACGAATATTAAAATATTAATTTTATGCTTTTCCTTACAAAATGGGAAGCAATGAGAAAAAGTGCTCATCGTAATCGTAATCGAGGATTTCTCAGTACTCTGAACGTTTTACAAAGAATTGGAAAGTACTGGTAGTGACTGAAATATACGGGAATAAATCTTAAATTAAAAGAAGTTTCTGAGATATCTCTAGATGAGAGAGTACGGGCATTATCCTCGGCTCTACCCAACCGAGTTCCTCTAGGGCAGCGGTTCCCACCCTGTGGTACGCGTACCACCGGTGGTACGCGAGTAGATAGTTGGTGGTACGCGAAAAATAATCACTAATGGCGGACATAAAAATTTAAAAAAAAATCAATCGTAAAAATATCATTTAATTTTTTTTCCCATTATTCATAATTTAAATTAAATGTTAATATATTTATTGTTTATTATAATTATAAATTGTAATTATTACATTTACCGTGTTTAATTAATTTTATATACATATATTTTCTATTAATATCGGTAATTTTTGGAAAAAAATTGCCCGCGGCACATTTAATTTTTTTTATACAAATAATTTAATTTAATTCTATGTAATTTATTTTTTAATAAAAATTAGTTGTTCAAAAATACTTCTTTAAATGTACTAGTTTTGAATTTCGACAAGAAATGAGCTTCGGCACCTTTTATTTAAAAAAAAAACATTGTGATACGTAAAGTTCAAATGTCACATTTTTATCAGAAGAAATAAAACCTTTGGTATTTTTTTTAATCTTAAATAAATTGAGTTCTGGAAAATATAGTCGCCCTACAAAATTTATAATGCAAATAGAATAAAAAATTTCTCGAAATACAATCATTTTAACGAAGTGGTACAATAAAGCGTGATGTTATGTTATGTTATTTTTATGTTAATTTATATAGCGCCGTTTTTGCGTAAGAGACGCTTCAAAGGCGCTACTAAGTGGTACGCGAGCCAAAAAAGGTTGGGAAACGCTGCTCTAGGGTGTGCTTGGCTTGAATAGTTTGAAGAGTAGAAGGAATGTGTATTTGATTACGCATTTTTATCAATTGTTGCACGGCATGATCAATAATCCTGAAATTATGCGGAGTCCTGGCTTATATGTTTCTGATAATTACCTTAGATAGCGTCAGCATAGATTGTTTCACATTCCAATATACACCACCAAACCGCCGATGATTATGACTACCGCTACCGATATGCTGAACAATATCACTTTAGATATCTGTTTCATATATTTGAAGGGATTTTCCGAAGAAGAATCTCCTACATCTTTGATAAGAATTATTTTATTTGTGTATGTATGTTATAGGTAACATGTACGTATTAAATTAAAATGTAACGTATGCATATGGGGTTTAAAAACAAAGGCAGCAATATCCAAAAAAAAAAATGTTTTGAATGCAGTCATCGAAGATTACTAACGTAGAATTTACCGACTTACAGATTTTATGTCCCTATCCTTTCCAAAATCATGTTTCCTATAAATTTATAGACCTATTTCCTATTAAATCTCGAATTCAGTACATTATAAATTAATAATCATCAATGACAATTGGAAATTGCTGCCTTTTCTTTTATATTTATATGTTATAGGTATATCAAATAAATTTAAATCAAGCCTCTTGAATATGGAGAATATAAAATAATGCACAAGAGGCGTGGCGACAACAGTTTATTGTGACATTTCAGCGATTCCACGGAAGCGAAGTCAGAGACAAGAAACGAAGTAGCGATTCAGTGTGGCCAGTGAATTACATTAAGAGAGTACCTACCGATCGTTCAATACTGAATAAGTGCGACCACAGACGTGCGAATATTCTGGAAAGACGAGTATAAAGTGTTTCATAGAAGTTAGTTAATTTATAAAACTTTAATAAATGTCGTTCCTTCCTGGGATTGGTTTACAGCAAAGAACATCTCCTTCTCCATTCTGCTCGGTCTCCGGCGATCCTCTTCAGCTCTGTGTAGGAGGCACAATTCATATCCTGGCACACTTGCTCAAGATATTCACGGCGAGGGCGCCCTCTGGCAATCTTTCCCTCTACCATTCCCTCCAGTATAGTTTTGAGCAGATTTTCATGGCGTAAGATATGCCCCATCCATTTTGCACGCCTTTTCGAGATGGTATTCATCGTGTGCCTGGTTTCATCGATACTGCTGAGAACCTCTTCATTTGTAATGTGGTCTCTCCAGAAAATTCCTAGGGCACGTCTGTAGGTCCACATCTCGAAGGCTTCTAATCGTTTTTTTTCTCTGTCGCCAATGCACTATGTCTCACATCCACACAGCAAAATACTCCACACGTATGTTTTTATTAATTGTTTGCGGAGGTTTATATTTTTGGATTCGAAATGCTTCATTTGACATGTTTCGTTTGTCTCCTAACGCCACGATCCCGTGAGAGTATTATATAATCTACCCTGAATAGTAAACGATGACCTGATTAATTCCATCTTGTAATTTTTCATTGTTTATATGAACACACGAAGGCATTTATAATACAAAATTTCACCCCGCCGTGTGACGTTTAATCGTTCAACAAACTAGCCGAGAATGTTGTTGTTCCTACCCCTCTAGCACTTTACTAATCAGCTCAACAAAATGTCACAGACAAAGGCGTTTATTCCATCTCTCCGTGACTATCTGGTGAAGGGATCCGCCATTTCCGGATGTGCCGGAGGCTTCCGCGCTTCCGGGAGCTAGACAGCCGCCGCGCCGCCCGCTGACGTCAGGCGGCAGAACCTTCACCGCGCTCAATGCGATCGAGGGTTGAATGCGGGCGAAATGCACCCGTTAAGTGCATAAACGGGCTTTGTATTCACAACGAAAAAATGTAAAGGTATTATACACCAAAAGAGGTGTACACGTAAAAAAACTTCCGATGTTTGTATAAAATAAGTACTCGTAACATTTTCCAAATCTTTTTCACAAAATCCATTCACCTTGACCCTTGACAGATAATAATTTTATTTTTATTTTTTATATTACTGGTTTTTTATAATAATTTTTAGTTTGTAGTCTTGGTACATAACGTTATTTTACTTACTGAAATTTAGGGGCATTGCTGGTGAAGGTGTTGATAGCAAAGTAAAAACACGTTGCACTAATCAAGATATTTTTTATTTTTATTTATTAGAGACACTAACAGGATAATAGGTACATGATGCTCTAATTATAAAACATTATAAATGAAGACTATGCCCATTATTCCAATTACAAGTGTCTTCGGCACGCTCTAGTAACATGTACCTATAATATTATAGATTTCTCACGGAGGCGAAGCTATCTATATGAGAAAGCAGGTATGGAAGTCTTTTTGGGTGTTTATAGGGCTTACGACCTATCGTACGACTGGCTTAAGTGATCACTTTACATAATGTAACATCTATCCATGATTGACTATCGCATTTATCTAAATTTTGGAAGCTATATATATTTGTGCAACTCATAGAAAAGACTAACGATTTAATTTTGGAAGAATGTATTTTTTTAATTTTTTTTTTTAGGAATCTCAACAGTATACAATTTATTATAATAATACATAACGTATTGGGCAATTCGTAGACCAATTATAGAGATCCACGGTATAAAATTTTAAATCAAGCAATAAAGAGAACATATATTAAATAGAGGGATAGGAGTGGGAGTTAGAGGGGGAAGTGGAGTGAGGTGTATGGGATTGTGGCTGAGTGGAGTGCGTATGTATACTGTGCGTGACGTTGTATACAGATATGGGGGTATGTGTAAAGAGTGATGAGAGTTTGGCTGTGGTGTGTGTATGATGATGGTCGGTCTCAGTTAATCCGGTGAAGATATAGAAACTAGTAATATAATATAAGCGAAAAACATCTAACATTAAAAACATCTTGGTATCCGGCGCTTCAAAGTCATTCTCATCGCAGACTCCGCAGAGATAGTGATCAGACAGCAGATGAATCATACATACAACACAATACAACACATTATGACTTCGGCACGGTATTGCAAGCCGATACTTAACCACAACAACAACATTCAAGACAACACATCAGCCCTAAGGATGGACCCTGCAATGGGATCCGAAACGTCGACCCGAAAGGTCGTAACAACACGGCATAATACCCCAGTAAACACAAACTTGAAGATTCTGAGTGGCCGTGAAAACCTAAGAACATTCATAATATAAGCGGTTTAAACACGATTTTTAAGAGCTGAGATGTTGGTATACTTTAACTGCATTGCAAATGTTCCTTAAATATATGCTAAAGGAGACAAATTTCCGCTGTGTCCCGGGCCTAGTTCAACTCTGTACAATTTTATACTCGGAGATTGGAACCCATTTACTACTACAGCTGAGATCGGTTAGAAATATATTAAATTATCACATGATATGATCTCCTTTATTAAATACCCATTGGAAATCGATATACCTCTTAACTACCCGTAGCTTTCTAAATACTGAATGCGGGTAATAATTATATTGTTAGATAATATTCGATTTGATACATCCTTTTTGTCTATGAATCTGGCCGTTCACCACAAAAGTTCGCATTATGAACGAACAAAATATCTGAAATTTAATATTTATGTCAGCGAGTATAATAACTCAAGGCAAAAAGCTCAATAAAAACAACCAAGTCTGCGTGGTTTGCGTAATTCTTTTTAGCATTTTTCCCATATGTTATATGAAAGAGAGGGGCTAAAATTCTTCATGTAAAAATGATTTTCTCCGTTCCTTGGAATAGGATTAAGTATGGCCGAAATACAATTGGACGTCCTGCGGGAGGATAACCACTCCACTTCCTAAATGTTTGTAACATAATGTAACATAACATAAATGTTTGTAACATAACATAAAGTGTACATATTTGTAGCGTGCGGACATGGAGTATTTGTAAAGCTTGTAATAAAATATAAGACAATCATTGAAGTATGTGATATGGCAGAGAACGAGTCTATTGCTACCCAGTCATTAGCATATTATAAATGTCTCGTAAATCATTCTGTTTCCGAGCCAGAATATTTATATTAAAGGATATGTTGCACTGTATTTCTTAAGCCATGTATTCACTAGGGGACAAATCGCGAAACATTCCGCTCGACATGTCGCATCAACATCTACGCTCGTGTTTCGGGGACAATGACGCGGTCATTTGACGTGTACACACCGGGACTCGCATATCTTGTCGCGGAAATGTCATCCGATGAGGTTATGGGTGACAGCTGCGGTATCTCATTTGGCGAAAACGGGGTTCCGCGCAATTCGAAATGTTTTTTTGGGTCGCAATTTCAAATTAACGAGGTTTTACTGTAGTAACATTGAATATTATTAAAAACAAGGTCCTTTTTGCAAATAATTATTGTTTTCCAGACGTCGCGGAAATATATCGCCCTATGAGGTTATGATGATAGCCGCGTATCTGTTTATGTTAATGAGTTTATCGAAAAGTAAGAGGAGAAAAAAGAGGAGAATGCGAAATTATTTACTGCGAAGAGAAAGAAGGACGGACATTCTATGCGATCTTCGATCGATACAGCTCGATGAGTTCAAGAACGATTTCGTTTCCCCGCATTGTCATCTTGACAGATACAGCGCATGCGTATTCACTTGTAAACATACCACGTGGTACTGACGCTCCGCGGAATGTTGCAGTGAGTACGCTCGGGTACCGTGCGCATGGCAACGTTGCCACGGCACGTAGAAATGCCGCGCTATGTTGTGCGCGAGGTCGCGGAACAGTGCACGACGTTGCAACGTCACGTAGACTCTATACCGCGCGTGCTGTTGAGGGAAAATTTGTCCCCTAGTGAATACATGGCTTTATGTCCACGCATGAGATTTTCGACTGGACTCGAAATAGTCACTGAGCTCCGGATTTTGCTGGCATTGGATTCTTTGGAGACAATTTTCAGACCAGTACCAGAAATACACAACAGCATCAGCATAAATGTAAAAATTAAGTCCAGATTTCACGAAAAAGTCAGGCACAAAACCTTTTAAAAGATAATAATTTCATTTGTACCTTGTATAACGAATAATATATATTTTTTTACCGAAAATAATGACTTATTTTATTATTATTTTGAACGATACTCACTACAAAACATTTCTCCGTCCTTTTTTGTTTGATAATAAGGAATCTTTTTTTATCGGGTCAGGTATCTTTGCAATACTTTTTAACCCTTCGTAAAATGATTGAAAAACGATTTGTGCGTTTCTACTTGAATTTAAACACGGGAAATATGGATCTTAAACAATACGCAATGCTATAGCTAGACCGCATTCAAAAGAATGTGCGCAAAAAATATGTGTGTTGTTACAATGCGAAAAATGAACACAAAACAAGTTTTTCTAGTAAGTTAGTAACTTTTTTAAACTAAAAATATATATTTATTTGGAATATCATATTGAGGCTTGTAATACGGGCTTGCCAGGCAACTTTCCCCCGTTTTATTCTTACCGGACAAAGCTAGGGGATGGTATTTTGATTGTGGTCGATCTTTAATCTTGGTTAGGTTAGGTTATGATGAATTATCCACTTCTGAACGAACAGGCCGGCTGTGATTCGAAAAATTAAGGAACATAAATCTTAAAAACGGGCCGGCTACAGTTGAAAACGATGAATTGAAAGCTTTAGTGGAAGAAAACACGCGACACGCAACTAGCACTGATTTAACGAAGAAGACCTATCTCGCTTCACGACAACTTTCACCTTTTCGAGGAACTCGATAACGATTTACGACAAAAAAAATAACAATGGAGCAGCTGAAAATGTCTTCAAAGAATTCTCGGATTTAAAACCGCCTGAGTTTTATGCTACAGATATAACTATATAAATAAGCTTGTAATTGATTAGTGTAATCAAATTGGCTTTGAATAAAAAAGTGTATTCACTTTAATGTTACGGTTATTGCAATTTGAATGTTTATCTCGACCATTATTTTTGGAGCAGTCCAATTTTCAACTGAATAAAAGATTATTAACAAATGAGATGTGAATATTTGAATAGCTTATTGTGGTTGTGTGCGGAGATGAATGATGCTGAAGGCGCGTGTTTGTATTATGGGAGATCATGCTCATCTGTTAGAGACATGAATTTCGCTAGTCACGAGTGACGCTTAAGGTATGCTGTGGTGTGTTTAATGTATGTAGGTACATGTGACAAGCTGAGGCAGGACAGGTGGAGATACAGGCATGAAAGGACATGGCAAGAAACGCTCACAATTTACACGGTTGATTTATTGATGAGAACGTTTACAATAATGGATTATGGATTGCAATAGGTATCGTAGCGTAGGCTACGGCGGACGGCGAAAGAGTGGTGGTACCATCGGTGGTGATGTTGAGGTTCGCCTCATTGGTTGCTTCGCACTCTCGAGGAGCTAGAGTCTCAGCGGACCACCACTCATTTTGGGATTTTTTGTTAATTAATCGCGAGCGGATATTGGGCGGGTCGCAGTCACAACACCGCGCAACACGTCTCGTCCGGGTCGTGTCGTGTTTATTATAGTTAACGAAGTGCATCCAGATATCAATGTAGTACCTGCAATATTCACTCATTTAACAGTGTTGAAAACCAACCATTCGAAAAAAAAAACACCAACTTGAAGAAGAGATGAAAAAGTTCATTAGGATAAACTGGATTTAAAATCCATTTCAAGACAACATAGCGACTGAAATGTCAACAAAAGCAAATGAAGAGCTTATTGATTTATCAGAAGATACATCGCTGAAAACTAATTTTAATCGAAAGCAATTAGTCAAATTCTGGCTTTCAGTTGCTGACACTTATCCCTGCTGGTTTGACGAAGCGATGAAAGTCCTCCCCTTCACTACCTTTTGTGAAGTGGGATTTTCTGCCATGGTTTCTATTAAAACTAAATACAGAAAGAAATTGGACGCATTGAATTCACTGCGATTAAAAGTGACTAAAATTGAAGTCAACGCTAATGCTGTTATGACAAAAAAGGCAACAAATTCATTCTTCTCATTAAAATATCACATATTAACATTTTTCGTAATTAAAAATTTAGATTATATTTGGAGGTTTTTTTTTCTTAATTGGACCGTCTTTCGTATGGTTACAATATGAATTGGGAAAATGTGAGGCAGGAGGTGGGTCCCGGAAATTTTTTTTTTTTCGGTGGGTCCCGGTCCTGTCAACTTTGGGAACCACCGGCCTAGCTACTTTACGGCGAATTAGGTGACTACAATATTTAGCAAACTATAATTACATACATATCTTGTGTTTGCTTTTCGAATAGCCTTCGGGTGTCCCGAGAGTATGATTATAATGAACCAGGCATTGGGGAATAGATAATATAATAATGTTGTTTGTTTATTTTGGTGAGATACCATTTATTTAATAACCAAATTAATTAATCAATTAGAAAGACATACAGAAAAATCTAATTCACGAAAAAATATTAGGTTACTACTGGGATTCGAACCCAGGTCACCTCCTTTCCGGGGCCGGTGCTCTGACCACTAAGCTATAGCAACCCTCTATGTTTCCATGAATATATCGACCTTATAAGGACAAAAATAAAAATTAATCAATTAATAAAAATAAGAACTACATATAAGGTCGATATATTCACGGAAACATAGAGGGTTGCTATAGCTTAGTGGTCAGAGCACCGGCCCCGGAAAGGAGGTGACCTGGGTTCGAATCCCAGTAGTAACCTAATATTTTTTCGTGAATTAGATTTTTCTGTATGTCTTTCTAATTGATTAATTAATTTGGTTATTAAATATTTCACAGAACTTTGTTCTGAAAAAATTACAACTTCACAAATATGAATGTGTTCTTGAATATACAATTTATTTCCTTACATTTAAAATTTTAGGTATGTTTGTAAGAGACTTAGATTGGGTATTTAACTATTTCTCCATGAACCTGGAATCTATGGAGGTGCCAAAACAGGTAGGTTGAAATAAAAATATAAATATGCCACTTACAGCTGGAATATTGAACTTATCTTATGTACTTGAATAAGAGTAAAGGTTTATTTCTCAGAATCGACATATTTTTACTCCCTTTCTTTTAACTCGTAGCGTCTGCTTGCATGTCTGTCGAAAAAACTTTGGATCGATTTTTAACCCCTTTTCCGTGATCCAATCGAGCTGAAACTTTTCAGGCAGACTCGTGGCGACGATAAAAATGATCTAACAAATTTTTGTTAAAAAAAATAATATTTATAGTATAATTTTGGATTTGTCGAAATTGTTTATTACTCCCTTTCGTAGCGTCGCCCGACTCAAGCCCAACGCGTGGGGTAAGCACCAAACCTGTTTCAACTAGTAAATGAGAAAGGGAGAGTAATAATAACTTGGTTTTTATGGGTTAGTTTTTTTAATTAAAAGATAAGTTTTTGAATACCACACGTAATCTGGAAGGACTGATAAAAAACACTCGCGGTTTTGAATATTTATGAATATTTGTCGAACTTGGCGGCAGGCCTCATGCAGCGCACGGAGCTCTGGTGTCCGGTTCCCCGTCCGATACACGTTACATGCTACTTCCCGCTAGATGTCATTCTGTCTCTTACCCACCACAATATTGTGTTTTAAATTGTTACGTTGGCGTGTATTGCAGTAAATAATTGATAAATAATTAATTAATTAATGTATGCAGAATGTATAGGGTGGCCACAGGCTTACGACCTGTATAAGCTGGCTTATGTGATCACTTTATACACCGCAACGTTCACAGATATTTATCTGAGTTATTTCAAATATTTGATGCAATATGCTATCGCCATCTGTGGTCAAAAATATGTCATTCCAATTAAATTGTATAGTATATTCATATATATATATATATATATATATATATACATACTGCTTGTTGCTTGTGGTTAGGACACTCGCCTCGTGATCCAAAGGTTGAGGGTTCGAACCTCACTCCAGACTAGCAAGTTAGTCCTATTTTCATAGTAAAAGGGTTTAGCTTAGTTTGAAAATAGTAAGAATATTGATGTGACATGAATTCCGTGATCGCATCTCTATTTAAAAAAAAATATAGATGTCGCGGCTGATATGAGACCTGTATATATTATTTTGAGTGGAGGATGCTATGATTGGATGTTAGTTAGGATGTGCGTGCAGTCGCAGAAGTCGCAAACTGGAAAAAGACAGCAAAAGACCGAGAAGAGTGGCGAGGTCGCCAGGGTTCACACCCTTGATGACGGTAGTAAAGATATTATAAGAAAGGCAGTACAAGAATAGACCTCACGAATAAATAATTTAGTTAGATTCCTCAAAGCGGAATAAATAATTGGTCTGTGGGGGCGGGATCTGGTTCCACGGAAATAGCGCTGGACTCGTACGAGGCTTCATTAAGTAAATAAACACTGCCTTCCGGGTGGGGGTTCGTGGCAATTAGTTACAGAGAAAAGCATTTATTACGAGACATGACTAACGAAACATTTGCTGCAGTGGCTTATATAAATACTGTAACTAAAATAAGGTTCAAGCTGATCTCAGCATAATTAACATAATTAAAAAAGTAACCCATAAAAACCAAGTTTTTATTATACTCTCTTTCTTTATAAAATATAACAACAATTAAAGACGAA
This sequence comes from Agrypnia vestita, assembly GCA_016648135.1. Classification (NCBI taxonomy): domain Eukaryota; kingdom Metazoa; phylum Arthropoda; class Insecta; order Trichoptera; family Phryganeidae; genus Agrypnia; species Agrypnia vestita. The sequence continues at coordinate 157,387 of JADDOH010008832.1, forward strand.
TTAAAACATATAACATAACACTAAACTTACAGTAATTTAAAATATTTCTAAAATGTCAGATGTTTTGAGCTTTGATAAGACACTTCATGCTTTGAAGATTAAATTCTAAAAACATTTGTCAGTCAATTTAGATTTTCGACATTCGTAGTGAAGTACCTATTATGCATACCGACGGAGTAATTCAAATTTATAAAGTATTCCGCGACGTTATCGGGCCGCCGTTGCTAATCAAATTTTTCTAATGATTCCAATTTGAAAAAACCAATAAAATTTCTAAAAATCCGAAATTACACTGTAATTATTAATTTTTTTTAACGAAAATTTGATAGATCTTCTTGATCGTCGCCACGAGTCTACTTGCCAAATTTCAGCTCGATTGGATCACGGGAAAAGGGTCAAAAATCGATCCAAAGTTTTTGTTGACGGCAAGCAAGCAGACGCCACGAGTTAAAGGGAGTAAAAAGGGTCGCTTAGATCGACATTTCCAAAAAATTTTTTGGCTCGCATACCACTTGGTAGTACATCACGCTCAATTGTACCACTTCGTAAAAATGATTGTATTTCGAGAAATTTGTTATTCTATTTGCATTTTAAATTGTATGGGCTAACTATATTTCCCAGAATTCAATTTATTTAAGTTTAAAAAAAACCACATTGATAAAAATGAGACATTTGACATACCTATCACAATGTTTTTTTTAAATAAAAGGTGCCGAAGCTCAATTCTTGTCGAAATTCAAAAACCAGGACATTTAAAGAAGTATTTTTCTAACAAATAATTATTATTAAAAAAAATTACACAGAAATTATATAAATTACGCCGCAGGCGATTTTTTTACAAAAATTACCGATATTAATAGGAAATATATGTATATAAAATTAATTTAACATGGTAAATGTAAAAATTCTTCTGATGAAAACGAGACAATTTATACTTTCATTTTTACAAATTTACAGCAGCGCCGTATCCGAAATTTTAGTTATAAATATAATAATATTAATGTAATTGTATTTAAAAATATTTTAAATAATATTTTTATGACTGATTTTTTAAAAACTTTTTATGTCCACCATTACTGATTATTTTTCGCGTACCACCAACTATCCACTCGCGTACCACCGGTGGTACACGTACCACAGGTTGGGAACCGCTGGCTTAGATGATTTGGATATGTTGAGCGAATGAATGGGGATAGAGTGGTAAGAAGAATATATGACGCAAGTGTTGACGGAGTTGAAGAATAATATAGAGAGAGAAGGCGACCGCGAAAGACGTGGCATGACCAGGTTAACCGGGTACTGGAACTTGTATGCGAAGATGTATGACAGACAAATGAGTTGCCAGTTTATTTATTATTAAAATATAGTAATGTGTAATGTGTTATTTGTGTAATGTTTATTTTTTTTATAGAGAATGAAATAATTTTAATCACATCTTGATAATAATAATTCAATTCAATTCAATTTATTCAATAAATTACAAACAGAAATTTAATGTGTAGGTACATATTACATCTAATTGATTCTCATGTACACCTACTCTGTATATTTAATTTTGAATATATAGAGAGAAAATATGTAGGTATATAAGAATTCTTATCAAACTTGTAGGAGAAGAAACCCCTTCAAAGATACGGAACAGGTCAAAATCCAAAGAGATATTGTTCAGCATAGCTGTAGCTCTTCCAACAGGCATATCCATCGGCAGGTTGGTCGAGTTTAAATTTAAATATTGGAATGTGAAACAATCGGCCATGTTCTGAAATATTGCTATTGTTATTTCTGTAACCGACAGTAATTGTATAGCATGGTAATGTCGCCAATTTAGATGTTTTACGGTTTCGGTAAACAACACATTCTTGGATAGTTTCAACACATACAAAATCGACCCGCACAGTTTAAATTTTGAGGTGTTATTGCATATCTTTGTTACATCGCAAAATCTTTCAAACTATTCATTTTGGCATCGCGATATTCAAAAAGCTTATTACGTCTGGAATTTCAAGGTCAACGCGAATATTTTTAGCTAGCTCGCAATGTCGGCGTCATTTCCATCATGAGATATGAATCTTTGAACCATTCATGTAACTGTAAAAAAAATAGACGAAATAAATAGTCCATTTCATATTCTTTGACAAGTTTTTAAAAGCGGAAAATTTATTTGTATGAGTTGAAAATCGCTTTTAATATAATAATAATTAATTTCGGCTTCTGTTAAATTGCAAATATCTGTATATTTTTAGCATTTTACAATGAAATATATATCTAAGAGTAACAAGAAACCAAATCTCAATATCAATTATTTAATTTTTGAAAATATGTCACTCGCCACTCGATTATCAATCAAAAATTTAAAAAAAAAAAAGTAAAAGTATCTACCTACGTTCAGCTACATAATGTATGGACTTATTTTTTAGATGGTGGAGTGTAGTATCGATCAAGTGTCCCACATTCAAAATAATAATGATTGATTGATTTTCTGCTTTTGTTGAAAATGATTTATTGAAATATACAACGTTGCCGAGTTGAGATCAGTGTCAAAATATATTTTTAATTAAATTTATATTAACTCGTGGCGTCTGCTTGCTTGCTTGCTTGCTTGCCGGCTTGCCGGGTGAAAAAACTTTGGATAGATTTTTAACCCTTTTCCCGTGATCCAATCGAACTGAAACTTGGCAAGTAGACTCGTGGCGACGATCAAGAAGATCTATCAAATTTTCGTTAAAAAAAATTAATTATAGTATAATTTCGGATTTTTAGAAATTTTATTGTTTTTTTCAAATTGGAATCATTAGAAAAGTTTGATTACTAGCACAGCGGCCCGATAACGTCGCGGAATATTTTCTAAATTTGAGTTACTCCGTCGGTATTCATAATAGGTACTTCACTACGAATGTCGAAAATCTAATTTGACTGACAAATATTTTTAGAATTTAATCTTCAAAGTATGAAGTGTCTTATCAAAGCTAAAAACATCTGACATTTTGGAAAAATATTAAATTACTGTAAGTTTAGTGTTATGTTATATGTTTTAATTCGTCTTTAATTGTTGTTATATTTTACAAAGAAAGGGAGTAAAATAAAAACTTGGTTTTAATTGTTGGTTACATTTTAATTACATTTTTTACTAGGAATAGAACATTCTTATAATTATATATTTTTTGATTCATTTGAAAAAATGAATCTACTGAGCTTTGACATCCATAGACCAGACGCCAGTGCCAGACCATGCCAATATTATTAATATTATTACACTTCACTTCTTCTCCAGCCTTCATCACTCCACTGCTGGATATACGCTTCTTCCACACCCTTCCATCCTTATCTGTTAGTTTCTTATAGCCATTTCTATTGAAGTCTTCCAACGCCACTTTTATTCTCCCAATGTCTACATTTTAGACCTCTAGGAGCCCAACTTGTAGCCCATATGCGACATGCCCTGTCTATTGCCATTTTAAATTGCTACACGATCCACGATACCCACTACTCTAGTTCTGCACCTAATTTCATAATTTCTTATTCTATCTCTTAGGCTTACATTTTTCCATCATTGCGTACATTTGAAATTCTCGACATTCTTGGTAGATGTCATCGTCTCCACTCTGTAAGTCATCACTGGCAGTACGCACGTTTCGAAGGCTTTTAGTTTTAGAGTAATTAGGATCTCTTTGTTTTCAAAAATTTTTTTTTGTTTGCCAAAAGCAGTCCAGCTCATTCCTATTCTACTTGGCAATTGCGATGTTTGGTTTCTAAATGAAATGAACCCAAATATTACGGTCGCACGTCATAATTAAATGTGTGATGTGCACGTGACAATACATACTAATTAAAATTAATCCATTGCTTGACCTAAGTTTGACATTTGTTATTAATGTTGTCGATAAATAATTTTGTATTTCATTTGTTTGGTCAGCGCGCTAACATAACTGCCAGGTAGTTAGGTACTCCGGACATATTGGTGCCAACTGCCATTTAAAATAATCATTTTATTAAAATTAATCCGTTATTTAAGTACGTCGGATATCTTTATAATATACGTTTATTGATTTTCTAACAATTTAATGGAGTTTTCAGTCGGTTTATAATCTAGAGGAAATAATTTGATGGAGCACGATCATTTCGCCCGCCGCACGCGATGGCGTGTTTGGAGCAGACATGTTAAAATAAAACTTTCATAGAAATATAAAAAAATTTAAATGTACGTTTGTAGACAGGTAATAATAAAAATAAAAGACTATATAATAATAAAAAATATCTATTTTACATTACAACTGAAATCAGGGAAACTTTTACCTATCAAATATTAATAAGATTTATAAGTTATAAAAAAACGAAAAATTATTCGGTTTTGAAAATATTATTTCGTAGTTTAACTGATCTCTAAGATTATTTTCAAAAGTAAAAATCTCATCATGGTTCTGAGATTTATCTCACTATTAGGGAATGCAATCCCGAGTCGGGATTGCCCTTTCGGGATCCCTCGAGATTAGAATTTCCAATCCCGCGGGTTCCCTACGGATCGGGATCCCGAATATTTTTGCGTTTCTTTTTGTTTATAGGGCTGAATAGCAATTAACGACAATGCTTTGCATTTTTATATCAGCAATTTTAATAAAATGCTCATTATTTAATCACTGTTTAATCATTATTTAATCAAGTTTTTGTAGGCTTTTTGCCAAGTATCAATCAGTCAATGTAAAAATCAGTGGAGTATAAACTACTAACTAGTAGTAGTTTTTAGTACTATGTTAGGTTGATAAAATACCGCAAATATTATTAAGCTATTTCCATTATTTTAATGTGACATGAACATAAGTTTTAAGTATTACTAAAACCTCTAAACATAAAAAATGCTGATCAATCCCGATAATCTCGTCCGATTTTTCGGTTCGGGATTGATCTCGTAAACTGCCTCGAAATCTCGCGGGATCGGGATTGCATTCCCTACTCACTATCCCTTGTTCACAATAGTTGACAATTCGATAGATTCTTTCGCAGGTTTTCACATTCGTCAAGAGCTTTCAACTCTTCCACTCTGAAATGGTTATTTTTACTTAAACCTTGTTATGTTTTCCCAAGAAGGAAACGATAAAACGTTTGAAGGTTCCGTCCCTTTGAATTATCGTTTGTCTATTGTTTTACATGTGTATTGAACTCAATTCTTTCAACATCTGTAGAAAAATGTCTCTTACGAAGTTACTCCTTTTAAAATACCGTCTTCCGTGTGGCGCTCGAGTAAACTGGATAATGAAATGTGTTTCCTCGAATCGTTCGCATCTCTGAGCCAATGACATGAGATATGTACCTAGATGATATCCGAAGCTCTTTGATTAGCGTCTCGGAAATATGTCATTTCTTCGAAACCCTTAGCGGAGTTTTTCGTTAAATTTATTGTTAATATTTTACTGAAACATTTCTGCTTCTTATTCAGTTCTCGTCCATCTATTATTTATTTATGGGAAACTAACAGTACATATAAAGAGATTATACATGATTATGGAACAGTAAAGAGACCATCTTATAAGTTTCCACAGAATTAACCTGTTATGTTTTAACATAAAGCAACAATAACTTGAATTATTGAATAAAAAACAAAAAAAGTGAAAGTTTTAAGTTATGGACAAACTATGGGAGTCAAAGAATTAGAGGTAAAAGGAGAATAAGGAATGGATAGGAAAGGACAAATCTACTTAGTAAAAAGGACAAGAGATAAGAATAAAAAGAAGTGCAAAAGATATATGTATAGCATAAACATATCTGATCAATACATCTGCATATATATATACGAGGTCTGGGCAAAAAAAAAAAGTTAATTAAAGAAAGATACAAGATAAAAAATTACATATACGAAGTCAGTTCAAAAGAAAGAAGATGGATTTAAGAAGAGGAAAAAAAAGAAGGTTTATGCCGAACCAAGTAGAGAAAACGTGTAAGACTTACGTGTTACCACAAAATAAAACATAATATGCTCGTTAGCAAACAAAACATTGTTGATAACGACAATTTTGTCCAATGTATATGAAAGACGGGATCCTTCCGTTGGTGTCAAATGCCAAATTGAATAAGCTCTGTGCAACCTTTATATGCATGAAAAAGATATTGACATGATCTCAATCATAGATTACAATAACAGAAGTTAGCCAATATAATAGCCAACGTCTGTTGAACCGGTTCAAGGCTTGAGAAGATAAATAAGTTCACTCATTATCGGATAAGACTTTTGTCAACAACCGCCATTCCTCCTTCTTATTCCTGTTTGACTTATTTATTTGGTGACTACAATATTTTCCAGTTTGGTCATGCGGCAAATCCTTTTATATCTCATTTTATCACGCAAGAGGACACTTTGACCTTTGAATACTTTACAGGATTCTTCAATAATTGCCCGTATTTCGAGATCGAAGATATAAATAAATTCATACTCTTGTTTTAAGACATGTGGGGTATAAAACAAAGGCGCAATATACAAAAAAAAATTGAACGCAAACATTGTACTGAATTCGTGATTTTATAGGAATCACAGCCTATAATTGGAAATGAGATTTTGCAAGTTTTTGATACATGAAATTTAGAATTCAGTACATTTTAAATTAGTAAACATTATTTAATTTTTTTGGATATTGCTGCCTTTATTTTTATACCCCGTACATTGTGAATTTCAGATCCAAAATCATTTATCATTAATGTTTGTAGAACTGTAATTTTATTAAATATGAATACGAACATTTGTGATATGTTGATCCTGCCATTTCTAGAAGTTAAAGAAATTCCATATTTTATTTTCACTTTTAAGCTAATCTCCAAACCTACATAATGAATCTCATTCGTATTTTTTACAAAGTCTTTTATTACTTTAGAACTTATTTTGAGCAACTGACTCATGAATTTTTTCTCTGAATTTTACTTTTTATCGGAGTGGTTAAAAATGTGGTTTGCTAGAGTATACGACCCAAAAATGCGTGTATTATTTGTAAATATAGTCATTTGGTTACTTTTTGGTCAGCTAATTTTCATCATTATCCTTCAGTATTTCATAGGCCTCCAGCTTTCTCTTATTTATTTTTGTTAGGTTTCACTTTTCATATTTCTATAATTATCAGTTCGCAAATTCATTTATACTCTCTCGGTAATTAATATTTTACACGAATCTGTTTTGTTGAATACCTGCCATCATATTCCCTATATAAATATTTATATTAAGAAGGCTTTCATTTATTATACAGGTTGTAGGCATTTAGTAACATAATAATTCACGGAAGAGTAATAATCGTGTTATTAATTAATTATCATTATTTGTATGTTATAATAGTTATGTATGTGAAATAAGAACATAAGTTCGGAAAATAGATGGCATTAGGGAAGGATAAAAATATTTTTAATAAACAGCGTTGAAAGGTAGTTTTTTAAGGAAAATTATTAAATTAATGAGGTTTAACCATGCAGTTGCATTATAATTGGTTCATTACTCTCTGAATAATATATTTTTAAGGTTTTTATACAAAAGTATAAAAAAAAACGCTTGTTAATCACAAAGTAGGTATGTCAGTGACGATCACTGATAGTGATTGAATACTTGAAATTATTGTGATTAATGATTCTTATCTTAAAATTTTATCAAGTTAAATAGTGCCATCTAGTGAATGCCAGTTTATTTAAATAATGGAAGCACGTGATCCCAACATGCTTATAATGTGTACTTTTGAAGGTCTAAATAGAAAGTATTAAATATCTTTAAGTTAATAATAATAGTGTCATTTTTTTCAGTTCATCACAAAGGGATACTCTAAATCCTATTTTAAATAATAACTTAATGAATCCCTGGCAATCCCGGATTCTGACCGCTGGTATGATAAATATATTAAAGACTAGCGGACCCGAAAGTTGGTTTATAAAAATAAAAAATCCTAGAAATCCAGAGTTCAGCGCCACCTACCGGGTCCAGTTGTAAATTTTAGCCATCCAGGGACCCACTCGAACGCACACAAAAAATTTCATCTAAATCAGCCCAGCCATTTAGAAGGAATTCGGTGACATACACACGTACAGAAGAATTATAAGATATACCAACCTAAATAAAAACCTTTTTTTTGTAATTTAAATTTATTACTTGGTCGGTCAAGTAATTCGGTAATCGGCGAAGTGATTGCATTCCAGACGCCACAATAAAACGGCCTACATGTTAAATCAAATTGGAGTAGTGTGCCCATGGCTATTCGGTTTTTTATTCATCAGTAAAAAGGCACAACGTGCGAAGGCACTTAGCTGCCCGCTCGACCTTCAGGCTGAAATAGATTAATCGTTATTACGTGCAAACGGGGATGAAGGTATGTATACGAGTCCACATAACAAAACAAACCCTTAGGAGCGATATCGCTTGTGGGCGGTTAGAAATTGTGCGCAAATTATCACTAACCAAAGAATTCGTACATCATTTTTCAGTACAAAGAAATTGACGCCCAAAATAGCTTTCTATTAAGAAAACGAGAATTTATTTGGTCATATGTTAATCCTCAAGCCATTTTGAATAGGGATGTATACTACAATTATAATAGAAGTGAACGATCGAAGTATTTTAGATTCAGACCGCTGTGTTTTATTTTAAAATACAACACGAAGCGAACGGTTCTGACAGGCCTCATTTTTTTCCCGGTTACGTTTTGGTCTCGCACATTTATTGAGATTATAGTATTAATATTATGCATAAGTTACGTCAAGATATATGTTTTAATATATATTCGTTCCGAGGTAATCGATGACACCTTAAGATGAATGAACTTCATTATAAAAATGCCAAGCATGGGAAGTAAAATGCAACTACTTAACAATGTGAATTCATATCAAGTTGACGACATTTAATCTGTTTTCAATGTGTTTTTATATCTCACAACGAAAAGCGCGTCGGAATTTTAATGAAGGAAAAAAATATTTTTAAAAGTATCTTTTTATGATAAATGGATGTTTATTTTTTCTAAATAGGATTCAACAGCGCGAAAGTTCCTAAAAATTGTCATTTTTTCATACAAATTTGAATCAATTAAAGAAATAAATTAAAGTCACATTCCCCCTCGTGTATTTATGACACATTAATAAAGCGCAAAAATATTTATTCTCGCACAATGAAATCCCCTAGTAATTTTTTTTTTAGATTTTTTAAAAATTACATTTCAAATCGAGTTCTCTTAAGAAAAAACGCGATTTATTTACTGACATATTTTCACTGTAACTGGTTGGTTGTGTACTGTAACTGTAAATGGTTACGGATATTTTATACAAACCATATGCTTTTCTGATAAACGATTCTCGACGTTTCGTTGAAGTCATATTCAAAGTCATCAGGAGAACGACCTGAACCCGCGGAGGTATAGGGCGGACTGTTAGTTTTATCTTATCATAATCGTTTCAAAATTTACAAACTCGTAATAAACATGTCAATGGTATTAAAATCAACACCATTGACATGTTTATTGTGGTGTTATAAACAACGCCATTGACAGATTGTGTCAATTTACAAACTCGTAATAAACATGTCAATAGTCGCGGCACCAGATTGTGCACCAAGAAAGTCGCGTTAATTTTGGTGGTCTGCGGGCCTTCCTAAGTTCCATCCCTTTGGTCTAATGTTCAGCGCAATTGTTTGCTGATCGGTCATTTGAATTTTGAATTTAAATTGTGGCCACATCACTTTCCCTTCCCCGCGAAACGACGCTACTCGTGAAAGTAAAGCGACATAATTACTGAACAAGCTTCTGCCATCTAATTCTTCACTCGGCGATGCTCTAACCTTTAGGGATGGGACAGATGAATGTACTTGTGACTCACGATAGCTTCCCCTGCAACGCGCGCCGGTCGCCCAGTTCGGGAGGATTCGCATTCGGAGAATTTCGTTCGCCAAAAATGGCGACCTATTTCGCCGAACGCGTGAATCACCGCGCTTAGCTCAAACGCGTTGAACCTTTATCGCGGGAGGGTACTTTGAGCGTGAAATGAAGATAAGTGTTCTTCATCTTCTTTAGATGATGGACTTAATTATTCTTGTTCTTTGGGCACTTTGCCGAGGCTGATCGCGAGTTCAGGACAGTCAGACAGTGAAAAAAGCGAGGATACCGTTCATTGTATAAAAGATTTATTAGTGACTGAGAAATATTCAAGGATTCGTTTTCATTAATAGGTAGGGAAACCACATCCTCAAAATGTGTTTAAATCTATATTCTTTATATACGTATATCGGTTGCAGCTCTAATGGTGCGTGTCCACGGATGAGACTTGTCGGTAAAGATCGTAATGTACCTACTGGTCATTCTATTACGTAGCAATGAATCTTAGCCCTACGTGCTCTACAAGTATCTTATCGCATCTATGTCACCAAATCGAAAATAAATTCTCATACCTCTCACTTCTATCTCTCTTGATGCCGGTTGTATCAATTTTGTTTATTGTAAAAGTTAATTTAAAGCATAGATTTTTACGAAATGTATGCTCTAAACGAAAATTTTATATTTAATATTTATTTTTATCGCTACAACAGGTCATTTTATGTGGCTAAACACTTTACAAAAACACCCAGGCTTGAAAAAATTACATAGGTGTAACGTGACCTCACCAAAAATCGAGCCTGGAACCTCTAGTAGTAAGTGTCTACTGGACTACGGGGGTTGCCGATTATTACAATAAACTAAGTTGATGCAATCGGCCTATATCCCTAGATCAACACTTTTAAAACTTTAAACATTCCCGCAAGATAATAATGTTCTAAAGCTTCTATTTATTTCAATCGTAAGACATTTTTATTTCGTAACCTCTAACACAAATTTGAAATTTTTATAAATAATTTATTAAAAATGGTAATTATAAAAATTAGTGTGTGCTCCAGCACTCAAAATTCTGCCATTAAATTAAATTCACACTAATGAAATGCACTCCGAATATAAGAGACACGTCAGACACGGCATTAGCAAGAGACGACCTCCCGCAGCTGAGGGTCGACGTGCCGCTACACTTCTCTAGAATTACACCCACACAAAACATCATAAATATTTTAACAGGAAAATTATACAAAGATAACATCGAAGATTATTCTTCAATAGTGATATTGTTGTGGTGTTTTATTTATTCATATAAACAGTTTTTTCATCTACTCCGCGGCGAGCTTTTAATATGTAAATCGCTATTGTGTAGAGCTGAAGTCCTTCACAAAGGTGTGGGCTTTATTACGCTGAAAATAATTGGTAAATCATATTCTATCGAATCCTTGTGCAGCTTGGAAATTTCTTTGTCACTATGTGTAATATTTAGAGGAATACGTAAGCAAATTTGTTGTGCTTTGTGAGATTACCGAATCTCTTTTGTTTATTGTCATAATGTTTGCATACGAACGAATCGTAACTTTTAATCGAGATGACGGAGGATTCTTTCCATACAGCAGTTATTGATTTTAACCAAACTTTCCAAAATGAAACATTGGAATTAGATTTGAAACTCACAACTAGATTAATAAATGAAAATATGTAAATCTGGAATAGAGATGAGTGAAACCGAGACACAATTAGAGGTTCGATGTTCAATTTAAGGCGAAATTCTCTGGAGAATACTTGAATCGATTTAACGAATCGAGCTTCTTAAGAAATTTCAACTAACAACTCAAAATTAAGATCAAGAAAACCAAGATAGGCAGGGCATATGTGATAACTCTAGGGCACTTGGTATGGTTGATGAGAAAACACTAACGGGAACTGGACCCCTAAGACCCTCAAGAATTAGACCTTCGAGGCGAGACAACCAGGCTATCATTTCCGTATTTCATGATCATTCTTCTATAAGGTACAAAACGTATATAGATTTCGATAGTTCAATGTCTATCGAAATCTATTGACTTCCCATCAACCCTTTATGTTGACAATGAATCAATTAAATAGTCAACATTTTAAAAAAGTTACCCAGTGAAAAAATGTGAAATAGCGTATCAAGAAAAATAAACTGAGTGTTGCATACAAATAGCTTCACCCCGCTTAGCCTTTAATATGATGAAAGGCTTAGCACTCGACACCCTCATATAAATATCATAACCCGTGAAGCCTTTCTGTTGACAACAAATAAACCAGCATTACATTGTACTTCAATAATGGGGGTCAAACGCACGCTTGTCAAGTTCTTAAATCCATCTAGCCGTTTGCCTTGAAAAACTGTTTAAAATGGCAGGTAATTTTTATATATTAAATAGAATAAAAAGTTAACTAACAGTTAAGTAATAATGGTGTTTCGGTTGTTTGATTAATTCTTAAAAATATTTCTGGATACAGATTACATTTTTATATTGCAGACTTTACTTTCCATGTTCGATCTACATTTAAATATTATAATGTCGCGAGTACACTTGATGAGACTTTAATCTTTAGTTTCAGAGATTTATTCGTGATAATATACATAACAATTACCGATCTTATATTTTTTTCACAAAACAAACATAAACAGAATTATTGACTGTCCTCTTCTATTGGAACGTATCTGGTTGCGTATTCCATCCCTCGAAACTAGAAGTTTTGCAGGTTTTGGTTTCGAAACTGCAGCTACTAACTACTTTTTCAATTCTCCACTGCAAAGGCTTCCTAGACGAGCAATCAGATACGAGCAATTATACGTTTTTGCCACTTATCTGATTAAATTTGAACATATGTTAAAAGGCAACAAAACTTTGTCTATCGAGACGTAAAAATAGTGTTTAAATACCAAATAGTTTGTAAAAATTTATTCTATTTTCGCTAACTACCAACATCTCGCTTATTTTCATGTGCTGGCTTACATGGTCTCGGTGTCAATCGTTTGAGGAGGTTTAAGAATTCTTCTGTGGTACATAATAGTAATACTCTAATATTAACCAACACTACTAAAACCTACTTCAGCTTGTGTTATTGCATAATAGTCCAATACCTTACCTTTATTGTATGTAAAAGCCCTAAAGGGCGTTAAATAAATAAAAATATATCATACTTTTCCTATTATATATTTGTAAATGAATTTATAATTTATAAATATATTTATAATTCGAATAACTCTTGATTCACGCTTCACATTCACTTATCACTTTAATGATATCAAAGAAAAATCTCTAAAAATATTGGGCTTCATATACAGAATCACAAAACCATTCAAAAAAACATCATCATTAATATGTTTATACAATTCATTGGTTCGCAGCAATTTGGAATTTGGTTGTGTCATTTGGTCACCTCATTATAGATATAACTTAGAAAAATATGTTATAATCTGTAGACCAAAAATTTCTTCGCATGCTTACATTTAGGTGTAATCTGGGCAGCTTTTTTATATTTTATCAAGAGCGTTTAGAATATTTTCATGAAGAAAAATTGGATGTTAGAAGACTAATAATATAATACCTGTATAATATAATTCATGGTAATATTGATTCAGAATTTTGTGTCGAAAACGTAGTTTTTAATGTCCGACAAAGGACATATAATACATTTTCTCTAACAATATGGCACACTTTAACTCTATGTCTAGAATATCGAGGTCATACAACAAAATATAAAATAATCATAACGTCCTCATTGATATATTTCATGACAGTTTCCACGAATATAAGAGAACTATTACCAAACTTGCGAAATTAGCTTTTTAGTCTCTTTATTCAGTCTCATTATGTTCAAGCTCGCTCCATAAAATCACTTTTTTCTGTTCTTTCTTATATGTTTAAGCCTTTATTTTAATCTCTGTGTTTGCTTTGTTCACATTTAAGGGATGAAAAGCATTTAAACTAATTTTATTACAATTGTATTACCCATACATGTTATGTGGACTTAATAAAACTTCAGAATATTTTGAGTTTGTTCAAATCTTTCAGAACAGTGCTGGATTTATGTCACAGAGACATTATTAATCAATTAATGTATATTATAGATATCTCACAGAGACGAAACTGTATTAATTATGGGAAAGTAGGTATAGAAGTCATTTGGGTGAAATGGCGAATGTTACAATTGTGTAAAGTGATCACTAACCAACCATAAAATAACAGGTCATAAAGTCCTGTTACATACACCCAAAGACCTTCTATCCCTACTTTCCCATAATTAATACAGTTTCGTCTCTTGTGAGAGATCTATAATATACTTAATTGATTAATAATGTCTCTGTGACATCAATCACAGCACTGTTCCGGAAAGATTTGAACAAACGCAACAAATCTTCTGAATTGTAAATACTGGTAAAAAGGAATTTAACAAAATTGGAAATAATATTTTCCTGGCGTATCCTAGTGTAATGCAAGTATTCGGATGAATTTCATTACACACAATAAAGTATATTGCTGCTCCCAAAATTCCGTAAAATCAATTGTAGATTTTCTCATTAGCGACATCTGTGGGGATTTAGGGGAATGAAAATGGCTTTGTACAGGCCGCATGGAAAAGGCGCTTACAACTCATATATGAAAGCTTCACGCAATTTGAACATATATACAACTTCCAAAAAATGAATAAGCATGGTATATTCTATCATGGGTGGAAATGGCGAATGTTACAATTGTGTAAAGTGATCACTTAAGCCAACCATAAAAAGACAGGTCATAAGTCCTGTTACACCCAAATGACTTCTATACCTACTTTCCCATAATTAATACAGTTTCGTCTCTGTGAGATATCTATAATATACATTAATTGATTAATAAAACTTCATAAATTGGACACTAGAAAACAGGCGAATGTTGTCAGATCAATCCTTTCTTTTCCAAACAATTCATAACCTTATTGATTCTCCTGAAATCACCAGCTTGCTAGCTTTCCACGTCCCATTCCGACCTACCAGACAGAAGTACCTCTTTTCCCTTCCAGTTTATCAAACCAACAATAGGAAATCCTCTCCCATTCCACGCATATGCTCAGATTATAACTACCTCTTAAATTCAATAGATATTTTTAACAGTAAATATGAAGAGAATGGTCATAATATGGTGAGGCAGATACTAGAAACTCGTCTCCCTCCCTGATCATGTATATTATATGCATCACGAGTCCCTTTATGTCTATGTTAAAGTTAAATTTGGAACAATCGGTTAAATGATGTTTTATCTGTCATTGCCAAATTGACTTATCTATGGTTATGTCCTATTTGTGTTATCCTTTAATTGTGGGAGACATATAACTATTTTTTTTGTATTTCATCTTATCAAGCGATTGTGTCTCCCTGTTGGATGACCGAATTAAATAAAATAAAATAAAATAAATGTGTATTTCGTTGTTTGTGAACCATTCAAAAGAATAAATAAAAAATGAACGTTTACCAGTATTTTCGAGAGGGTGAATATCGTGTACGCAGATTCGTGGGAATGTTAATGGCGGTCATATTTCTTCAAAGATGGCGAAAAATGCGGCGATGTATAGTAGTTTGTACCGCTTCCCCGTCTTGGCGGAAAAGCCGCGTAAGATATTAACCTTATTTTCTTAATTATCATTTTACGGGCGTGGGTGGATGAAGCGCGTTAATAAATAAGTGAAGGGCCCTTTCAAAATGGCGACGAATTAAAATTAGCGTCTTTCCTTTTGTGGGGCCGGCGCCTGCACGGCCGCCGAGCGATTCTGGAGGGAAAGCCGTGTTAATGTGACTTAATAAGGGTCCACTTGGTGGGAAAGTGATTTTGAATAGACGGTGCACGGTCGTCTGAAACGCTGTTTTGAAAGGCGCAAATTTTACATAATGTAATATTATATATACTCGCAGAAAATAATATACCTATACAGTGATCGTTCAAATGGGCGAGTCAAGATTAATTTAGTGTTGTAGAATATTTTGGCGTATTTTATGAAAGTGTGGATTTTTATCATTAATCTATGTGCTAGGTTAGGTATGTAGTATTAAAACAATTACACAAGAAAAGGAGTTAACATAATTATAAAATTATTAAACTGAATATTAATGTGTCATTATTTAGATATTACAGGCATAATTAAGAAATGCGACGACCATTTTATTTTTCATGTGCCTGTACAAGACCTATTTTTGAAAAATTTTTATGTGCATAAATCAGATTCATCGGTATAGGTCCATATTTAGAAAAATATCTTATATATATGACGTGATATTTAAGATGAAAAATATGTTACCAATATGTTAATCTATATTCTTAAATGAAAAGTTTACATTTTTGGATTACAGTACATTGTATATAGAGAAAGAGTATTAAATCGTGGTTCACGGACTCGGAGCGGGTAACGGAATGAATTTGCTTCGCGCGCGGGGCCCTTACCTAACCCCTCAGATGTTCGCTTCCTTGTCCTAAGTTGCCAGGTGTTGACGTCGGGAAAAAATTATTTTTAATAGGGCCTTATTTAGAAAAAATCTAATGTATATGGATCACATTCTTATGATCTTAAGTCAAGGTTAAGGAGACGAATGTTTATTAAACAAATTAATATAATGTTAAATAAGACATACATTCATATTTTGATGGATTTAAAACACTTCTTACGAACAGGCAATTTTAATTAATATATCGAAATTTATTCACACAAAATACACTTAAAAATGATGTTTTGTATTAAAAACACAATCTTTTCATATTAAATAATATTTATATATTAATGTGTATATTTTTTTTCACTATATACGTTCAGAGGGTGGTAGATTCGTGATCTAAGAATTGTGGAAGAAAACAGCCGATAAAATGTATTGTCACGCATGTTTTGACTAAAATATGAATTAAAATTGTACCTACTTATTTACTAAATATAAATTTATTTGGTATATACATTTTTATTTTCATAGAATTTTGATTATTAAGCGTACAGAACTGAACTAAGTATTTCTTAGTTGCATTTTACAACCCCGATGAAAAAATAGTCATTCTCCGGCACTCTCCCAGACATGTCATCCACCTCCTATTTGGATCAAATGAAAACATTGTCATCTTTTAGAGGTTTTGTGTAGCAATGGCACCACCCCCACAAAATTATTTGTAACTAAATCTATAACCCGGGCAACGCCGGATACGGACCGCTAATTATTTATATACTAAATATTCACAGTCTGAAAATGTAATTATTCCATTTTCAATCTGAAAATATCTTGTAGAACCTAAATCGATAAGGAATGAAATTCTGATTCCGTTTTTAAACAGAATATGAAAGAGTGTCGAAACTGACTTTTCCACAGAAAACGTTTAAATGTAGAAGGGTGTTGCCGACGGTGTAGAAATTCTTCCCGATCGCTGGCGATACTTGCATGTACGGCGCCAACCAGGCAGGTTCGTGTTTGCGCTGGTACCCTCCCCGCATCGACCTATATACGACAACGTACCCCGGTGCCGGGCTAACTTCGCCGTATCTCCCGCCAGTTCTGCTGGGAGAGTCCATTCAAGGGGTCAACATTGTTTATGGTACGCCCGTAAATTGATCAATGAGAGTTATGGCGTTGGAAAAATTAACGTTGTATTAATAACATGTTGCGCTACAGATTTATGATATTAAGCCCCGTATCTACGGAACAAGATACGATGATATATATCTCAGTGATTAACTAAAGATAAATTTCATTACTTTGTATTAATTTTTGATTTTCACGTCTGAGTAGACCATGTAGATGCGGGTCATTATGCCATTGCTCGTTTTTCCGTAAGTAAAATAATAATTTATAGTTATTTCATTTCCCAGAAGGTAGATTTTCGATAGAATTAATACTAGAAGAGCTCATTACACAACTCGATAATGACTTTCGGCCTGAAAACCTTGCAGAGAAATTCTGACTCAAATTTCTTAAAGGTTATTATATATATTTTTTACTTTACAAATGTGAATATATTTATATTTACTTTCATGATAGTTCGACGTTTTACAAAAGGTGAGTCAGAGAACGATATGATTTTAAAATAAAATAAATAAAGCAAAAACAGTAAAGATACAACAAAATATTTAAATTGATTTAGAAGCATAAGCAATTCAATTATGTTTTAAATAAAACCTCGACTTTGTTTACAGGACATTATTCGTTGCACCCAATTTTCGAAGATTTTTTCAATTAAATTAGGCCTTATGTCGTAAAGGCAGCGTTTCATATTCAATTTTGAAGTATCAAATGTTTGTGATTTATTTAATTCAACAAATAACAATAACCCAGAAAAAATAATCCAAAGGAGTTAAATCACAACTTCTTAGACGCCGTTCAACTTGAATTTATTGATTCACCGAACATCTTGAATTTATTGATTCACCGAACATTTCTTGCAATAAGTTGATAACGACATTTACGATGGTCTAGTGGCTTCAGTTCTCAATACAAGTCTTTAAGGGTGAAAACACAAGTCTTTTCGCAAAATACGCCAATTGTTGTTGAATGACCCAATTCTTGCAAATAGGGGATATCGATAAATTTATATCTTCTGTAACACTAACTCTTACAGCGGCAATATTCCCTTTACTTCTTGAAGTTCAATGTCTTATTGGTGGTTTAGTATCTTGAATAGTAAAATTGGATTCAAAATTTGCAAGGATTCACTGAAAACCTAGCACAGTAGGTTGACTTTGTTGACCATAAGTTTGACGAAGTAAATTTTGAGTATTCACAAACCAACCCTTATTTTCATAAACCTTTTGGATAGTTACAAACGTTGTGCAGACGTGTACTTAATTGTGTAAATAAGTGGTGAATTGACAGAGAATAATAAAATAAATGAATAAAAAAAATGAAAATAAAAACTATCGTGGCTACAGGGGCGTGCAGTGGAAACATCGCAGCAAGACTTTTGCGTAACCAATTATTTGGAAAAAAATCGGAATACGGTATTCATATATTGATATATCATAAATATCTGTACCATAAATATTTGATTTCTATTTTTTTTTCAAAATATACGTTAACAAAAAGTTATGCTTCAATGTTCCCACTGCACGCGCCAGGGTGGCTTTGATATTTTAAAATCATAGTCATAAAATATTGTCACGTGTCCTGGCTGTAAGATGAATTAATGAAAACGCTGGGATTTAATACAGGATTTATTGAATACCGATTAATTAATTAAACTAACTTACAAAGTCACTTATCACTATTAAATGTAACGCTATTCCTTAAATTAAACTATTTCGCAAATTCATCACTCGTAAATAGACACTTTATATTCGCTTTAACACCTTATTCACTGTTCACTAGAATATTCCATCAATTTCCGCACTTATTAATTTCGCTTCGGTTTTATTCCGCTACGTAAGAACGTTCTAGAATCGCTGTCAAATTACCGCTCGCTTGGCACCACAGGCCGCTCGCGGCTACCTTCGCTTGTAATATCGCTGTCAACGCGCACGGTAAACAACTCACTCCTTACTCCCGTGTGTCGTATTTATATGGCTAATGCTGTTATCCTGACGTTGTCAGTGTTTACAAGCAAGCACTCGTAAATTCCAGATGTTCCTGGAAAGTTGCAGAAGTCACTCGAAAGTTGTAGGTGATTCCAGATCCTTCTGTAGTATTGTGCCAACTTCACACGACTGTCACTTGACAGAAGTGCGTGATTCTTTTTAGCCTCGTCACAATATATTTAAATCATTTATATCAAAATATCAATCAAAATATTTTAAAATCATAGCCTATTAAAAAATCCTATACACATGTATAATTTCACGTAAAATTTAAATTCTATAAATTTTCCAAACTGCATCAGATCCGGATAAATTGATTAAATTCAGGCGGCGACCGACGACCGGCTTCGTTTAGCTAAAAATCCACATTTTCGCAAAACGTTGCCAGCGATGTGTATTCAGCGGGAAACCCCGTGATCGAGCTGAGAATTCACGTGAAAATGTTACGTAATTGGTTTATTTTGTTGACTGGCAACTTTGGAGAATCTATTGAATTAGGAATATTCGCGAACGGAAATTCGAAATCGGGGTTAAAAGTTTGGCGTTTTCAAATACTTAAATATCCGCCAGATCAGTTTGCAGGCGCCGGCGCAGTTAGATCCAGTGATATTTAAGTAAAAATTTAAATTCCGTTGTTACGCATTATACAACTTTTTCAAAATTAAGTTGGTGCGCAAATACTGAATCGTCGAAAAAATGTCACAAGAAATTTTTATTTTAAGTGTCATATTTGGCCTTTGAAAAAGATAATACTTATTTAATATTTTATTATTGTTATCATGATTTGTTTCCTTGAGAAAATCACATGTTCGAGAAGCCACGCATACTCGCATGTTCTAAAATTATAAAATGCGTCCATCCATGTACTGGTAGATAGATAAAAAACTTATTTGAGAATTGACTACCTAAACGGTCTCCATGTAAAATTTTTAATTTAAAAAAGTACCTACCTATTATTTAATTTAATTTTTTTATTATTCATTATTAAATTTAAACATATTTTCTATTATAATAGATAGTGCCAAGCCTTGTCGGCACGATTCTTTTCCATGTTCTTGCATAAGTACATAGCAAATTTAGTTATAGTTATAATTTACAAAGGATAATATATATATAAAAAATAAATTAATATTATATGAACAAAACAAAACTTAAAAATCTACAAAATGATTGTTGCTAAATGATTCTAGGCGTCCGTTTTTGAAAAATATATTTTTTAAATATTAAAAATAAATATAAAAGAGTTTCATTCCTTTCTCCAATCTTTAAGGAATACATAACACACATACACACAATCACGAGAAAAGTAATAGTATTCGCTCAATTTTTATGTTTATTTTCCATGGTTACGAAAACTGTAAGGCAAAATTATTCTGTATCACAGACCACTAAAATGTATAGATTTGAACTAACGTAAATTCTTTGGTACATAACGTGAGACCACGGCTGGTTCCAAGACGTTTAACTTGTTTTAAAAAATCAATACGAGCAAATAAAGTACTCTTATAGAGTATAGTATCGTACTAAATAAGTCGCGCTTTATTATAAGAAGTTGTTTTTAATCAAGATCAGTTTTAACAATAAAAAAACATCTATTGTATAAAATACGTTGTGCTTACTAGAGGATTAATTATGCAAGAATAAATACTTTAACTGCGCTATAATGTGTATTAAACATAAGCGAGGAGGCACATTCATCCGCTGTGATCTAACTCTCCTTTCCTAGGTTTAGTTCACCTGTCTCTACAAATTTTTAAACTCTGTGTTCTGTACGGATATATTGTATAATATTATACAAGGTAGTTTGCAATCCGTAGAACACTAGTGTTAATGATTTGCCTTTTACAGGCGCAAGTGATAACATGCATATTTATTTATATACTTTTACTAGTTTTTAAATTTCATTTCAGTACCGATAATCAGCGTTTATAGGATACAAGACATTTAATTAAAATGTAGCAAGCCTCTTTGTCTCTGCTTACCTCGCTAGATATATAGAAACACGTGTTCTGAGGTAGGTAGCCTTTTTATCATTTTACCACCTTAGATTGTTATCTAATATTTATTTTGAAAAAACGATTTTTAGTTTTATTCAATAAAAATGTCATATGAGTTCAAAAATCAGTTTGGCCTAGATATCCACTATTTTAATTTTTGAGATGTTTTTATAGCCAGCAGTACACCTACATTTCTATTATTGTGTCTTTTTTAATTTCTCTAATATCCAATTTCCACGTATAAGGTTTCCTCTCGAGACAAGAGACTAATGTGCTCTCGTGAGTTACATTGGAGACAACTCTTGGAATTCGTAGTCCACCGTGCATACAATAAATCTTAGAGACCTGCCAACAAGATAGGATGTAAATTTAATTTAAATTTAATTTAATAATGCTCGTTATTTTTGGTTTAAACGTCGACGTGTCTGTTGTCCGTTCGTCGATTGATCAATTTGACACAAACTGTAATTGCAAATTGCGTCGGTAAAACAGGAATGTTCATAATTGAAGACACTTTGTTCGTCAAAATTTTCAGAATAAATAGGTGTCAGTATCTACTGTTCTAGATGACGTTTGTGCGAACATTTCTCTTGAATCGAGAACGTATCATCTTAATCTCAACTCATGCACACGGTAGACATGCAGACCAACTTCAAGAAAATCTCTGAGAATTTTCTCACCGCGTATCGATCCATGAACACGGGTCAGACAACTTAGTTTATTGATCTTGAAGTAGTACGTATGGAGCTAAAGAGAACGCATACAATTTTAATGAATTCACGTACTAATGTATTATTGATCGCATATTTATGGTGTAAAACCCAAAGCATCATGAATATTACCATCTGTCCTGAACTCAGTAATAAGTTGGACTGTCCACAATTGAATTCATCAATTTCAGTAAAATTACTGGAATGATTTCTATAATTATATGATGATGTACTGTAGGAGAGTTCGGTCTAATTCATTAATAATTTTGTACTTTAAAACACGTTGGTCGGTAATAGTTATCATTTTTGTATTATTTTGTTTAGGAACTAGATTAGGTACGTGATAATACATAATTTAGTTTTACCTAATAATAAACACTTTCCACAATAAAACAAAAAAAAGTACGCAGGTTTTTTAAAATAAGAGTAGATGTTCGAGTATCAAAATCTTTATGTAATGATGAAGTTCCTCCATAATTTGTGTATAGATATTAATGAATTTACCTAGGTTAATCGTGAGGAATAAAAAAGATAGTGAATACTTGAAATTAGTAACTATGACTCAATAAATCTACGGTCCCTACGTATACATATTGTCAAATCTGCAAAAAATCGATTTTCGTTTCATTGTCTTAAACCATCGAATTCACTCTATATTTTCGGGTAATGTTGAAAAGAAATTTAATCAAATTAATATTTTTAATAGAGTATATTTAATAATAATAAATTTAAAAACAAAAGTCATCGAACTATGTTATAGATATAATATGTGCCATAGATATGTATCACAAGAGACACAGATTATACAAAATATATTTATTTAACAAAATTGGAACAGTTAAATTAGAGTTAGGTAAGTCAGAAAAAAATTGCTAAAAAAACTAACCCATAAAAAACAAGTTTTTATTATACTCCCTTTCTTATTTACTAGTTAAAACAGGTTTCGCGCCTACCCCACGCGTCGGGATCGAGTCGGGTGACGCTACGAAAGGGAGTAATAAAAAAAATCGACAAATCCAAATATTCTATAGTTATTAAATTTTTTTAAACGAACTTTTTTTAGATCATTTTTATCGTCACCAAGAGTCTGCTCGCAATGTTTCAGCTCGATTGGATCACGGGAAAAGGGTTAAAAATTGATCCAAAGTTTTTTCTGCAGACAAGCAGACAAGCCGACAACCAGCGGACGCTACGAGCTGAAAGAAAGGGAGTAATAATGCAGCAAACGATATAAATTATTATATGATCAAAGACCCCAGACTCATTCATCCGTGCATATTTGCACACAAAAATGCCTTAATAATAAAAAAACATAGAAAAAGATCTTGCACGACTTGAAGTACATTCTCGTACGGTAGAGCTGGTACGGAGACACGGCCAAGTTTCTCAGGCAGTTCAACGCCTTGGGGGACTTCCGAGACTTCCCGACGCCAGTTCAGCGACTCTGGTGGACTTGTGAGATGTCCCCTGAGATAACAAAGATTGGACATGAATCTGCGACTGTACGTGACGTAAATACGACGCAGAAGCAGGAAATTTTAGCTGCAATGAGGGATAAAAAGGATTTTTACAAGAGATGCGAACAAAAGATAAAATCTTACTTTTGGTCGGAGTTTTTAAGGCGGCACATTCAATGCAAATTCATATTTTCGCGTTTTTTTTACGAAAATATGGGTTTAATATTATTAATTTATATCATAATGTATACCTTAGACTACATATCTATACAACAATAACTTAGATAGAACCTTTACAAAAGTGTTACAAAATAAAAAAGGAACTAAATGAAAATTTAAAATAATTAAGAAAATATAAGCATTAACTAAGAGGCCATAAAATTCGTTTTCAGTAGGTTAAAAATCAACCTTAGTTACGTTTTACATAATATGTTTTTTTATCACTGCAAAGCCAACATTAAAAAGATTACGTACAGAAATAATATGAAAAAATATTAAATATTAATATTAAATATTTATAATAATTAATAATCATTAAAATGAAATATGAACTTTGATCTCATCCTAAAATCTCATCCTAAAAAAATTACAATTTATATATATTATATATTTTAAAATCGTGAACCATGGTAAATATTTTGACAGATGACAAATTAATAATATAAACAAAAATTTGGAGGTAATAAGTCATGTTATTTTCATGCTTACAACAAATACAATCGATGTGTGCAGTTTTCTGCACTTGCCAACAGTTATATATATCCCGTCCTTTCTGTCATAACTTTCATTTCAGCAATATTTATGTAAAAAATTACAAGCATGAATATTTACATAATTTTGTTAGTAATTAGGTTAACTATTAGCCTCGTCTTAAAAGGACACGATCAAATCATGGAATACCTCGAATTTAAAACTTGTAAAATGAATGTCCGTGTTAATTCTTGGATTATCTACTTTTGTATATAATATTGCAATATCCTTGTGTATGTCTTGCATTTTTGGCTGTGCACCGTATATCTGACACCCTTACGCGCTACGCACTCCATTATCGGGGATTCCCCAAATATTGAATGAATGGATTTTTTGAATTCGCAAGTTATCAATTGTTATTTGTTTCACAGCATAAAATGAGTTCTTTCATCTAGTTTCGTTGGGTTATTAATAAGGTTAGGTGCTCATTTCATGTAGTTTTTGTTTTGTAATAGACACACATTGTTCATTTCATTTTATTTCCGTTGTGTGTAAAAGTGTTAACTCTTATAAAATAATTTTAAATTAAATATAATAACATGACCCGTCGTAAGCGTGAAAAATGTGATTTTTATTTTCGACCGCTGGGAATGTACAAACAAACGGATAAAATAAATCGTGAAACGTCTGATAAGTTACATATTTGCTTTTTGAACAAAAATTTGCCGGTGGTAAATTTTAATTATTAAATCTAAAATAAAAAAGAACAGTGGTTTATTATTTATTACCTTGTTGAATTATTCGTATTCGTATTCTGAAGCTAAAATATCAAATAACTTAAATAAGTGGATTGTATTTCAGTCGTTGATGAGGTAAGATAATAGATAAAATGCCGTTAAACTGCTGTGCAGTTTGGCATATGTTTAATGTAATAAATAAAAAAATAAAAATATATATATATATATAAAAACTGTTGTGTACAAATTTTATTATATTATGCTTTCCTTATCTTCTGCTTTTGATATTTACTTGCTTTTTACTTTATATTATCCATCTCATATCATCTAATCATATATTATTATCATCATCATATTTATCTTTTAGTATTGTGCTACTCCTATGTATTTGCTTTA
This sequence comes from Agrypnia vestita, assembly GCA_016648135.1. Lineage (NCBI taxonomy): Eukaryota > Metazoa > Arthropoda > Insecta > Trichoptera > Phryganeidae > Agrypnia > Agrypnia vestita. The sequence goes on from JADDOH010008832.1 coordinate 182,732, forward strand.
CACTTTATATTATAATTTTTTCTTGTTTTTATTTGTTGGCGATCACTATGAATTGTGTAAAGTATTCATTCATTCAATGTACATTTTACCTTATTGTTTGTTAAAGTCCTGAAGGTCGTTAGTAAATAAATAAATAAATAAAAATAATTAAAATTGAAAAAATAAGTATTGTAAATTTTACTATTAACAATTTTGAAATTGGAGACTGTTGTGATGTGTGTTTACAAATGAAACTTTAATGTTTCTTCTCAGTGATTTGAGCGCTTTGGAGACGATTATCTGAGAGAAAACTCATCCATATACATGTGTCATTACAATGACTTTTAAACAGTAGTTTATAGTGACAAATAATATGTTGTTTCGGAGACTCAAATGTACAGTAAAATATCGGAGGATAAAAATAGAACGTTAGAAAAGGCGTGTTGAAATATGAAGGAAAGACATAATATTATATATGTGAAGTGCTGAGATATTAAACACTTTGTATTCGAATATTTGCTATCGAAATAAGCTTATTTTACCAATCGCGGTTCTATAGAAGTGAATGATCCAAGGAATATCACAACCAAAATGGGTTAAATAATGTACTTAATTTACTTGTAATGTTTAAGCTATCTATATCGAAGACAGTAATAATATATATTTACGTATTAACATGGATATTAATTTCCTACTCGTAACAACGTCTTTACCCTGTAATTTAACCAAACCTTTATACGAATAATGATGTAGTATATAATGATGTAGTGTATAATGTACTCGTATGTACTCGTAGACTGAATTTTACATTGTATCTAGGGATAAAAGATATGGAAATACCAAAATAAATCTGAACTGACTTTTGTTTGAAAGGAAATACATTTATACCTGGCATACAATTGAGGGTATCTTACTTTTAATTGGAATAAAATAAAGAAATACGTACCGACATTCAAATGTTTATCTTCGTATTTCAGAATCGTGTTCTTCTCTTGGTCTTGAAAAAATTAATTAGTAAACACATAACTCAATGTCCATAACAACACATTAATTATAAAATTTGTTCACAATTGATTTTTTTACCGAAAATTAATTTTTTACTTTTTGGCACATTTTAAAATAAGCGTAGCGTAAAAAAAAAATTTTCTACATTTTATTTTTAGTATTACCCAGCGTACAAAATCACTTCAGTGGGAAACCAGCGCCATCTTTTGGTAACCGGCAAACATCGTGAACAATTTTCGGCGTAATGGGGGAAAGTTTGCTCATGTACACAGTACACTCCATACTACCTCATCCTTGAAACCCAAAATTTGTCTTCTGCGCAGCTGAAGCCAATGTTCAAGATGTTTGCCGGCTATTGCAAGCTCATTATAACATTAATTAATTAATTATGATGGATCATTTAATTAATTAGTGAATCTGATAATTGATTCATGTGTTGTCATCTATCTGTGTACAAAATTTCAGCTCGATTAGACACTGGGAAGCGGGTGAAACATCGATTATAAGGTTTTGTACAGTCAAACAGGTGAAGCTAATATAAGCGTGGTAAAAACATCAGAAGATAGAAAACGAACACAATAATAGCGCCCGGAGCATATGCAATTTTCATAACAGCGTCTGAAATATATGCAATTTTCATAACACTATCTTCAAACGACTTCATGTCGCCACTTAATAGAATTGCTGTTGGTTAAATATCGCTCGGGAAAACGCCATCTTAGCTTTTGACTAGTGAGTCGTGACTAGGGAATGCAATCCCGAGTCGGGATTGCCCTTTCAGGATCCCTTGAGATTAGAATTTCCAATCTCGCGGGATCCCTACGGATCGGGATCCCGAATAATTTTGTGTTTTTTTTTGTTTATAGGGCTGAATAGCAATTAACGACAATGCCTTGCATTTTTATATCAGCTATTTTAATAAAATGTTCATTATTAATCATTGCATTAAATTTTTTTGTAGGCGTTTTCCAAGCATCAATCAGTCAATGTAGTAGAGTGGGTAGTAGTTTTTATTACTATGTTACGTTGATAAAATACAGCAAATACTATTCAAAGCAACTTTCATTATTTGAATGTGACATGAACATAAGTTTTAAGTAGTTTTACTAAAAGCTCTATAGACATACACAATTAAACATACAAAATATAAAAAACGTTGATCAATCCCGATAATCTCGTCCGATTTTTCGGTTCGGGATTGATCTTTTAAAATGCCTCGAGATCTCGCGGGTTCGGGATTGCATTCCCTGGTCGCGACTTTATAGTGTGAAAATATTCCCGTTGCATTTTTCTAAAATTTTCCTCTCAACGCGGCTGGAGTATTATTCAAAAATTCATCCGATAAAAGGGCTCGCATACCGATTTACATTTTCTAAAAACTTTCCCCGCTTTCGACTGCCAAAACAACGCCCACCTCTTCCATTTTGTAACTTTTACAGCGGTTTCCACGTCCAATAAATTCTTTCACGACACCGTCCAGAACATTAAAGGTTCGGCGGGATGTACCGCGAAAATTACTCATTTCCCGGCTGATACTAACGGAGAACCGCGCAAAAGTGCGTATCGCTGTTGGCCGACTGCCTTGTTTATGTCGCGCCCTTTTCTCGAGGTGTCCGGAAAACTCGGTGCTGCCGGCCGGTGCCGGGCCGTTTCTGGCTTCGTTTCGTTGTCTGCAATGACACAAGCCCCGGCGAGCGCGGGCCCGGCGCCCCGAGCCGCCCGTGCATACGGCCCGAGCGGGGGCAGGAGCGGGAAGGATGGTGTGGTGCTGCCCGGGGGCGGAGCCGCGGTGGACTCTCCCTCTGCAATGCCGATGTCCTGACGCGGTGCATAATTCAGGACTGTCCCGTCAGCCATCGGAGTCCATTTATAATAAATAATTTTTAATAAATACCACGCGACATTTGCCGTTGTATTCTTTATGGCGTGACTAACGAACCGACTAACCATCACGCCGTTTCCCTGAGGGGATAAGCAGAGCGGATAGGGGATAGGGGGTTTGTCTGCAAACATTGGAGGTTGATTAAATTTGAAATAAAATTAAAAAAATAAAATAATTAAACATTAAATTTTGGTACTGACTTTATCGTGCCAGGTCTTTCGCGGAAGACCTCTGTTCCTGCTGCCTTGAACACTCGCCACATGTATTTTCTTAACTAGTCTCTCATCACTAGTTCTCATCATAGTTTTCACATGCCCAAATCATCTCAGCTACACTTTCCTTTTTCTATATATTCTGTTACAGGTTAATCGAATTATTTTTATATTTATTTAAACAACATTTACATCTCAAGTGAAATTAAGATTTCATTTGTTTTATTTTATTTTACTTTATTTACTTTTTTACAGGCCCATTACAGGCTTTTACAAAAATAATAGTACATAAAATCAAAAAGTATATACATTAAACAATATCGGTAATAAGCATTAAAATATAAAATATATGAATAAAAAGTACATGTATAAAAAGCATTAAAAGGTATAAGCAGTGAAAGTATCAGGTATAAGCATTAAAATATGAGTATAAAAATAAAAATTAAAATATATAAATTTAAAACATAATATAAGTTTTAAAATATAAGTGTAAAAATAAAAAATATTTTTTTTCGAATTTTCCTTGGTGTTTCTATCTTTGTCATACACGTTCTATTTAGTTCTAATGCCACGTGACTGAATATACATAGTCATGATTGGACGAATAAACAGTCCTTTGAACTGTTCAAAGGATAAAAGTGTCATTTTAATAATCCGGGTGTCTACTTTTATCATTTTAAAAATCCACCGAACTTTGTATAAATCATTTTTTCACTCTCACAAATACGATTTCCAAAAAATTCTTCATTTATCTACATCGACTTCCCAAAAATTTCACATAAAAAATGTACTATTTGAAGTGTGTACTCGTACTTTCGATAACTTTGAAATGTGTGTACTTTGTAGTGCTTGCTTTGAAATGAAGTGTACTATTTGAAGTATGTACCATCAATAATTTTGATGTGTGTGTAGTTTGTAGTGTGCACTACACGTCAAAAGGTGAAGTGTACACTTCAATGTAATGTAGTACTACATTGTAGTAGTGAGTACAGAGCGGATCTATCACTACTCCAGATACATCACCTATCCGTATTTTCTTCTATTTTGTGGCATATGTCAAAACGGGTTCTTTCATCAATCAATTCAAATCAAGATTTTGATAATTTTAAATTTATATAAATATGTAAAATTATCGTAATCTGATGTATGCAGAAAACAAACTTATTCATTTAGATTTGCGGCAAAATCCATTTCCTCCGACAAAAAAGTATTGTTCCCGGTCAAAGTAAATTACTCAAGTTGTTTTGTACAATCCGTTGATTGTTAGAAAAAATTGTGGCATCCCACACTCGAAAAATTAATTAAAATCGATTTTAATGACGGACGTCAAAAATCGCGCGTAGTACGCACGCGCACTGTTTAATGTGTCGTCGCCTAGTTAATACAACCGACACTTGTATTTATTTATTGACGTATTATCATCAATGTGCGGCTGTTTTAGGTCCTAGGTTTGGGTTTTGGGTCCAGCTAATGTTTGTATCGAGCTTCACAATTAATTTCTGAGCCTCCTGAAAATTCGCAGGCATAAATATAATACATCCGATACATGTTTTTTATTTTCATATTTTTTATTTTATTTTTTAACAAACATACCATCAACAAGCTGATAATAATTAAGAGTATAAAGTATAAATATTTTAAGGACATTTCGAATGTGATATAATTACACAGTACACTTTTAATTGTAAATTAATAATAAATAATGTCTTAAAGATAAATTAAAATTGTAAATAATGTTCAGAACAAAATAAAGACTGTCGTAAATCAATAAATACAATTTAGGAATTATTTCGAGTATGAGTAACTTGTTGGTGTAGTGGTCATGGTGTTCGCCTAGTGATCTGGTGGTCGGTGGTTCGAGCCCCATTCCAGGACACCAGCAAGTTAGTCATTTTTTCAAAGCACAGGCTTTTGGTTTCGTTAAAAATAGTAAGAATATTGTTGCGACACGTATTCCGTGTTCGCACCTCTATTTTTTATAAAAAAAGGTCCAAATTAACAAGTTTTTATACCTTTTATGATAAATTAATAATTATATATACGTATATTACACAATCTTATAGGATTGAATATAATTTACTGCTGAGTCTTCACTAATAGCCCGTAGAAATGATACTTGCGTTTTCAAGTAACTTTATTAACAATATTTTAGCTTTCGTTATAATATTCTAAAATCAATAAACTTTAAGCCTCTTAGTAGGCCATTACTGCCGTTACAAAACTTTTGATCAATTTTTATTTCTGTACAGGGGCGGCGTGTACTCCACATAATAAAAGATGCATAGCTGCAACTTCTGAGTACATTTAAATTGCATGTTTATTTGATAAACTATGCGCAAATAATTTCAAGTTTGCCTGTTATTATGGTAACTAAAACCATTTAGCAAAAGAATCGAGAATTGCTTTTTTCGATTAATTTCTCGGAAAATCTCTTCTATACGTACCTACACAAATAAAACTGTAAGCAATATTAAACTTGTGGACCTCTTTCCATTTTAGAAAGACAATCGAATTAGTATGTGTAAGCCGTGCATACGAAGCACATTATGGGTATAAACACCCACACAACGAAACACTGTGCCTTGTACGCACGGCTTACATATACTAATTCGACTGTCTTTCTTAAATGGAAAGGGTCCCTACGTATACTGTCGAATCTGCAAAAAAATGGTTTTAGTTTAAGTATCTTGAATCATCCGATTTACGGTTTGTTCACATAGTTCAGGATAATGTTAAAAAATAATTATTTTCATATAATATGTTTAATTTGAAATGAAAATTTGATTTTTGTTTAACATCTTCCGAAAATATAAGGTAAATTGGAAGATTTTAGATAGAAAAACGAAAAAAGAATTTATGCAGTTTCGACAATAAACATAGGGATGGTCAAAAGAATTCGGACAAAAAATACACGAGCACGAGGTGCCTCGGGTGTTTCCGTATATTTCATCGTCGGCGCTCCGTATGGTTGTCTCTTTTCTTCGCAGCTTTGCCTTGCAACGAATACGTAAATATACGCGCTAGTGCAATGTTTATCTGATATTAGGTTTTGTGATTCAACTGACACGGCATAAAATGTTTTCATTGTATATATTTGAACAAATCTTGAATGTGTTTAATAATATCATACATAATCATGGTATTACTCTATATTACGATATTTTTAATTAATCATTAAAAAATTAATAAATTAAGATTATCATTAAAAATCCTAATTAGTGATCAGCCTGCTATGACTGTGATTGTGATTAGTGTTCAATTGTAACGGTGATAGATAACTGTGGTAAAGCGATTGATATATATATATTTTAATATACCTATCAGTAACTGCTCCCCGAATCACGAATAAATAATAGTTCACTATTACAGTTAACAATCACCATTATAGTCTAAAACCACTCACAGTTAGAATCACAGATTGTCTCATCACTAGTAATGATATTAATATTTTACAATAACAGAAAATAACTCCATGACATGACATGATAGCTTACGTTTTAACAAAATTTTTAAACATTTTATTTCTTTCCAGGTAAAGTGCCTCCAGTTCTGATGAATACAACTTCTAGTGGCAACACAACTACGGTATCGTTATTAGTAGCTTTATCTTTGTCCATGCTTATTGCAACCCACTGATCTGTACATTGAAATGTTTATTGCAATCGATTACGTAATAAACGATCAATTTCACAATCACGTGTCCAACATCTTAAAAATAAATATTTAAAATTTTGTTCGGAGAATATTTTTTCTTCTGAAAGAAGGCTTGAACTTTGTGGCGACATTATTATTAATTTATTAAATTATACAATCTACATGTTTCGAGAACAATGTTATCTTCATCAGGATTGTTTTTGTACTAAAAATTGAAAAAGTTAAACCATGCAAGTGTGTTACGGTGAAGAGGAGGATGAGGGGAGGGGAAACATGTTCTCGAAACATGAAGATTGTATAATCTAATAAAGTAGTGAAAACAAAGTGATTTGTGTTTTATTTTAATTTAAAATATATTTTCTTTAAGGGTTTACAACACCTTGAGGCATCAAACAATTCATTAAAATTAAATATTTTTGACGTAATTTTTGCACATATAATTTTTTTACTATTATTATTATTGTTAACAGCAAACATTGGTTAGTATTTCTTATTAAGGAATGATTTTGAACAATATTTTATATGTATGTTCTGAAAATACATTTACTGGAATTGTCTACAAAGTGATAATTATTATAATGTAATCATATTTCATTATAATTATTAATTACATATGTCCCTAGCATATTTCATTGGAATACATGAAAGAAACTGATTGAGAACATGTATACACAACTTTAAAAAATTATTGCATTGTGTAGTGTTCACATAAGCCAGCTTATACCACCCTATAAAGACATCCATACACGTTTTCCAAATATATAGTTTCATCTCTGTGAGACTTCTATGATTTATCTTAATTAAATTATTTTGATTATTTCAAAATGTCGGAGTTATGCGCTGTCCCGCAAAGGTCCTTCTATATATGTATATCGTAGAAATATTCGTAATATCACCAGCGTTTGACTGAAATAAAAAACCTAATTATTTTCTACTTAAATGAAGTCTATGGTGTAGCATAAGGAAATATATATTTTTTAATTTTGTGCAAATTAATGCGAAATATTCATAAGCAAGCGGCGCATTTTATCAAGAAAAATGTGTGCTGTATATGTATCGCAGATAGTCCGTGCTATTCTCAAAAAAAAAGCAATATTGGGATGTCAGATATTTATCCCAATCTTGACTGGCTGTAGAACATTTATTGCCGCCAATTTTGATGTTTCATGTTTGACATGTTTGAAATTAATGAATTAAATCAATAAGAAAACTTTAAAACGTAAACAAACCTTAAGTTATTCACAATTACTGATAATGAGCTTTCTAATCGATTGAATTAATTAATTTCAAACCTGTCAAACATAAAACGTCAAAAAAACGTGGGAACATCGCAGCATGACTTTTACGTAACCAATTATTTGGAAAAAATTGGAAACAACATATATTTTGTAATATTTCTATCACAATTGTTATCGTAGCATTCATATTTTGATATATCATAAAAATCTGTAGCATAAGTATTTGATTTCTGTTTTTTTTTACAAGATACACGTTTACAAAAAGTCATGCTTCAAAGTTCCCACTGCACGCGCCTGCTGTCAAGGTAATATGGCAATAGCGATATTTCTTAGGTCAGAATACGGATGAATATTATTTATAAGAAGTTTGCAAAATTATAACGAAATAGTTTTAAAAAAGTTTTGAGATAATAAAATAATAATGAAATTTATTTAAAAATTCACCTGCCACGCTGGCTTCAAATTACTGTAACTCAGGAATATTTCAAATGAGTGATTTTCTTATTTGAGCTACAAGATGAAGTAAAAAAACGTATATTTATAAACGTGAAGGTGGCGTAACCCTTTAAGAAAGCCTTAGGTGAAGATATCTAAGATATTAAAAGGTGTACTGAAAGATTACTAGTATTTGTCGAATTGGACTTAAATAATTGATTTGTACGTATGCATATTTTATTATTATATTATGACTTTCAAAGCTTGTGCTATATCTTCTCTCTCTACATTATTACTTTATTTTCTATTTTTAAATTTCTATACTATTATGTTTTTCTTATGCTTCTTGCTTTTTACTATATATTATATTTATCTTTATTTGTTTGTATCTGTATTCTAAGTATTTTCTTCTCACTTTGTCACTACTATGTTTACATGCATTATGTTTTTTTTTCTCTTCTCTAAACTATGTACCTATTATGTTAATGTACACTATACCTATCTATTGTAAAAGCCCTAAAGGGCGTTAATTAATAATAATAAATAAATAAATAACTGTGTTGTCTCGGTATGAATTAATCGTAATTATGCTCAATTTTTATTGCCGTTAATTTAGTAGGGTAGATTAATTGGAAGGTATTTATGTTAGTGTGTTAATTCATACTGAACGATTCAGTTCAGAGTGCAAAGTGCATCGACCCCGAGCTTCCTGGAACGGAAACCAGGCCACCACGCGACCAGCCGGCCCGTGCATCGCTTCCGCTTCCTGGCAAAATACCCTAATGACATTTTATTGAGCCACAACAAACACGATTTCACACACATTTCATCAATTGCGGGATATAAAAGCAAAAGAAGCAATATCCAAAAAATTAAAAAACGTTTTGAAGGCAGTCACCGAGGATTACTAATTTAAAATGTACTGAATTCCAGATTTTATGTATCTCTTTTTTCCAAAATCATGTTTCCTATTTATAGGCTATGTTTCTGTTAAAATCTCGAATTCAGCACATTATAAATTAGTAATCCTCGATGATTGCGTGCATTTTTCACTCCCTTCATATTAACTCGTGGCGTCTTGTCTGTTTGAATGATTGACGCAAAAACTTTGGATCGATTTTTAACCCTTTTCACGTGATCCAATCGAGCTGAAACTTTGCAAGCAGACTCGTGGCGACGATGTAAAAGATCTATAAAATTTTCGTTAAAAAAATTAATAATTATAGTATAATTTCGGATTTTTAGAAATTTTATTGATTTTTACAAATTGGAATCATTAGAAAAGTTTGATTAGCAACGTCGCGGCAGCCCGATAACGTCGCGGAATATTTTCTAAATTTGAATTACTCCGTCGGTATAATTGGTACATCACTACGAATTTCGAAAATTAACAAAACAATTGGTTCACAGATAACAGCAAAATTGGGTTTTTGGGAAAAAATCAAATAATAATTTACTTATTTTAGATTTCTGCTTACTTTTGAAGAATTTACATTACTCAAATCTGATTCTGACTAAATCATTTGACGCTGGAAATTCATAAGGTACGATATTGACGATAATTGAATCTATCAAAATCTTGACATCCCAAAACATCTGACATTTTAGAAATATATTAATATAGAAATATATTTCGTTAATTTTTTTTAATAATTATAGTATAATTTTGGATTTTTCAAATTTTTAATGATTTTCATACAACTGAGTAAGTTCTATGAAAAGACTGCGACGCGTCTGGTAGACAGTAAACCTGATTATAGTATAATTTTGGATTTTTGGATATTTTTTACTACTCCCTTTCGTAGCGCCGCCCGACCGAAGCCCAACGCGTAGGTTAAGCGCCAAACCAGTTTCCACTAGTAAATGAGAAAGGGAGTATAATACAAACTTGGTTTCTATGGGTTAGTTTTTTTTAATACTGCTGCTTTAGCTTTTGTGATATGGTTCGAATAAAACTCCTCGTTAAGGCTGGACATTCACTGCAAATGCCTATTTAGTTTTTTTTTTTTACGAAAATGTGGGGTTTTAGTATTCATTTATATCATAATGTATATGCTAGACTGTAATTTTTAGGGCGATTACTTAAATATAACCTTTTTTCTTATATAAAAGTAATAAAGTGAACATTATTTAAATAATTAAAAAAATAAAAGCATTAATCGATGGGCCACGGCCAAAAAATACGTTTTTGGTGATTTAGACGAGATTAATTTTTACTGAATATTTATATATACGCAGAATACGTTTTTTAATACGTATAAAGCTTACTTAATTGTCATGATTCTGTATTAAAATAATTAAGAAATTTTCCATATTAATAAAGTTATGATTTTTAAATTTGCAGGAAATTTATACGTTTTTTGATGATTTTCAAACGCTTTTTTCATATAATGAGATGATTTTAAACACTATATTGTTTTTACTCGTGCACTTTGAGACTTCAAACGTTATTCAAATGTAAATTTTTTTTTATTTAAAACACGTTCATTAACATGTGAAAATAAAAATTCAAAAGTATGAAAAATGTTACCAAATGAGACAGTTTTAAAATCAGATTCCGTGTACCGTCGGGAGAGGCAGCCGTCCCTTCGCGGCCGATTTCCTTTTTCATAAAAAATCACTTTCATGTATACTTTTATAAAAAATTGACATTAGTTAGAAGTATAATTATATTATACTATCGAAATATAATATAAATAGGTCAGCACAATACATAATATCTACCATTGATGCTGATATTCTTGCAGATACCTTATCATCGTTCAAAAACTCACTCATACACAACACTTATTAATTATTTGTATTTTTTAATTATTTTAATTTTAATGTTTATTTCTTAATTGCCTGTATTAAATTTATGCAACATGAACATTTATTTCAATATTTCTGATATCTCTCATAAAATGTTGAAAAATCTTTAAAATAACTTTATTGAATATTACCTATACTCGTTAATTGAATCGCTAAAAAACAAGTCTAGTTCAACGATTAAAGGAATTGAAAAGACGCCTTAGAACATGTTTTAAACACTATATTTGTTATAAAATTTGACAAATACTTCAAAATATTATATATAAGTAATAATGACAAAACGTCGGTAATATAAGAAGTAGTATATTTTTATTGATACTAATCCGTAGAAAATAATTTATTCAGTATGAAGGAGATTCGGGAATCCAGAAAAATACCTTACAATGCCCCAAATCGAAAAATCTGAATTATTAATAAAAACGTCAGATGAAAGCACGGCCGAATAGGACGGAAGGCAGATACATATGTAAGATTTCGAGGTTGTCCAATATTAATGCTACTCGAGTGTTGTATTGTATACAGGTTTCTGCTGCAGTATTTTCAACAGTACCTGACTAACAACGCTCCTTCTAATTCTTCTACTTGCGGCGCGGGATAAAATATTTAAGAGCACAAAAATTTTAATATTGTTTTATCGCGCCCGCTGCTAGGTTAAAATGAAAGGGATATTTTAGGGCATGATTTTCAGCCTAACAATAAAATAAACAACGTGCAATCCTACCTATTCTGATAATAATAATATCTTTGTGAATTGTGTGTATGATTGCGTGTATTGTGTGTATTGTGTGTATTGCGAAGTGAATGAAAAAAAAGTGATTACTGTGTTGTGTGTATTGCGAAGTGAATGAAAAAAAGTGATTACTGACCTAACACTTAAAATAGAGGAAGGTTTTTATTTTGCAATTTGAAATTAAACTTTTGGAAAGAAGTCGTAAATCTACACGGTCTTTTTAGTGTTGTTAATTAGATATGTTGAGTGGCAGAAATATGGAGTATAATTGTAATTAAAAATATTGTAATTAAAAATCCAAGACAGGAAGCAGAAAGTTCATGCTTTGTTTTTATGTCTACTTACACGATGGTGCAACATCACTTTTCAACACCCAGCAATTGTGCAGTAATGGCATATAAATCACTTAAAATTAAAATAAAATTATAACGCGTGTGTATGTTATGTTGGACCTCCACGATGTCTGGGTATTCATGAAAAATACCTGTTTATTTGATGTCGAAGCGATATTTATTTCATCGCGCAAACTAATCGTTGTAATCTGTTACAAATATAAGTTTTTGAAGAAGTTTTTGAAAATAAGTACTAATATTATTTTGAAAGTTGGTAGAAATCAGTTAGTTTCAACACATCTACTTATTTCTTCATTCAAAGACTTCAAATAAATTATAGTCAATGTTTTCGTCACATTGATAGAAATATTTACATTTGACAGATGTCCAAACGTTTCACTATTTTTAAGTTTTGGGGTAACAATCACCAAAAAAAAAATTTTTCAGAATACGTCAGAATATGTACCGGATTATTATGATCCAGAGTCAAAAAAACGCAGGCACTTCTTTACACGAATTCTTGTAAACTTGGATTGGGTAAACCTTTGGGTAGAATTTGGAGAGATGTTTTAATGTCTTTTTTTGCTCTATGAATGATGTTTTCATTTTCTGGAAATTCTGTTATTCTGGGAATTTTCGTAGTGCGCTAATAATTGCTTAATTAATGTTGAAAGTTTGTAGAGTTGAAATTGTTCATAGGGTCGAAGATTACTCCCAAAGGGGACTCTTGTGAGAACTTATGGACCACTGCACTCCACACAGCCTATAAGGGCTAGGAGAGAGCTAATCATCTCCGGGTCACCACGTCAAAGTCGAGTGTCTGATTTAATTTTCCAGTTTTAATTGGCGTCCATTACTGTCCAGTTTTAATTAATTTAAGTTTAACTTCAGACTTTTTAAAGTGTTCGTGGGAATTTGGGTGACCCGTTGGGAAATCCTGAGGGGTCCTGCTCAGTGGTCCTGATGTACCCTTGACCATGCTGCCCTACATTGGTCTTTCTTTGTTTTCTTTTAATAATCTTGCAACTTCACTTTTTCTGTTTATTACTTCTGTTTTCTCTTTACATTCTTGTTAATTTCATTGTGTTTTCTATCGTTATTTTCCATTTTATTTGCACAAACATGTTATCTTTCTGTTTTGTATCATATTTTGTCAATTTTACGTTGTCTCTCCTGATCGGTGTCATACCGGTGGTTTTACCTTTTCTGGCACAAGTGCTACATGTTTTTATTTTTGTTTTGTCCCTTTCCCTCCAAGGAGGGGTGTTGATTTATTTTTGTCCCGTGCGATGTCTCCTCGGGTGTTCTTATGTTGTATTTTTTAGATTATAGATGTTCTTTTATTGTAATTTTGTAAAACCTCTTTTAAAAATAAAGACTTTTAGCATGGGACATTGAAGGTTTTGCGCGACCGACTCGCCTGGTCTTGCTTCTTGTAATGCTGGGACGCAAGGCCGGGCGGAGAGGACGCTTTAGCATAAAATAATGCCAACCAGGCGGCGAATGTGTTGGGCTGATATGGACGCTTCGGCGCATAAAACAGCCCAGGGTATGTGGTGGGTCACCTTCAATGTCCAGTTTTAATTAACGAGAAATATAAGTAAATAGTGTTTTCCAGCGACATTGATCCATGTGAAAGATACAATGCTAAGCCTGTTAATGTTTTCAAAGTACGTGAATTAGGTGGAACCACGATCTGCAAGTTTTGTATGATGGACCAGATACCGTGACAACACTAAAGATTGTTCGACTATGCTGGGCAGGAAAAGTTCAAAGATTGCCTTCTTCAAGGTACGCACACATGGCGTTGTATCAGAAACCCCAAGGGTCGCGGCCATGGAAAGACCTCGGAGATATTAAGAAAGATTCGAGGATACTTGGTGAGGGACTTCCTTTCACGATAGCCGACAGGGGCGAAAACTACCACATGTGAAGGCAAATGGATCCCCAGGCGACGATGATGATTATGAAGGGTTGAAATTCGTCCCCACTGTCTGATTCCAAAACTCTTTAGCGCGAGGATGCCAAAGTGGACGAAGAGTCTATGTTATACAATACTTATCAAAACTATACGGTTTGTAGTATTAGAAAGATATATGTATATACTTGGGCTGCAATTTAAATGAAAGATGGGATCCCTCAGTTGAAATCAAATGCCGCATAGAGCAAGCTCGTGCAAACTTTATCTGCAAGAAAAAGATGTTCTGCAGTCATGATCTCAATCTTGGATTACGAATGCGAATGGTCAAATACTACGTGTTTTTAGTATTATTCTATGGAATGGAAGCATGGTCGCTTACCGAAGAACTGATAAGGCGACTTGAGGCATTCGAGATGTGAATCTACAGAAATCCTCAAAATAAGCTGGATGGATACGAATGAAGATGTTATGGCTCGGATGAATAAAGAAAAATAAGTTATTAAAACAATAAAAATCCGAAAACTTCAATATCTAGGACATGTGACGAGACATCCAGAGAAATACGAGATCTTGCATCTCATAATGCAGAGAAATATTGCTGGAAGTCGGGGCCCTGGGAGAAGGAGGACTTCATGGCTGAAAACTTGGACAGTCTACTGTGGAGCTGTTCCGGGCCGCAGTAAACAAAGTCCGCATAGCCAAGATGACAGCCAACGTCCTTTAAAGTAGGGATGGGCGTTGAATGGACGGACTAGTTGAAATCAACCGTTGACGTTGCATCGACGCGTCGACCGTTTACGTTTATTGCATGGACTAGTTGAATTCGTAGACGGTGGACAGCGGACGCCGTGGTCGGTGGACGATTCGAGATTAACGCAATGCAAAGCAACAAGCGAGAGCAAGACAAAACGTCTTCGTTTATTTCTCTCTCATCTCTCGCTGTCGACTTGTAGATGCCATAGACGTCATAGACGGCTCGACGGGTAATTTCATTTCAACTCTAAAGTACACTATCATAGAGTGCAGATCTGTGTACACGAACTATGACTAGAGATTTGAAATTTGAATACATGCGTAGGGCGAGATAGGCTTAATAAGCTATTATCTATTATTTTTTACTTGATTTTTTTGTGATGTCACGTGCGACGATTCGGTGAATTCCCAATTTTACGCTGTATAAAATAAAACAATTCTGTTTAATTATTTTATTTTTTATTGAACTATTATTAATTAACAGGCCGGCTAGATATTTTTCTAAAATCAATATTTTATTCGATCGATCTCGACTTCTTATATCTACCTGAAAAGGGATGCTAAAATTTAATTATTGTGTTATTTCCTTACTTTTCAACTTTAGCATATAAATGATAAACAAACTTGTAGGGAATAAAATTTTCTATACCTAACTATGGTCCTTATTCAGGAGTCCAACATTAATTATTATATATGTAATATAATCTTGAATTTAGGTTTAATTAATTTTTATTAAAAATTCCCTATTTTCAACTTTATAGATAAAAAAATAAATCTATTATAATTTTGTTTACACCACTTTTTATTGGTTTTTTACATGTTTCGGGAACAATGTTCCTTTTCTCAGATTGAGCCTTAAACTAAAGTTGACAAATAATACAGATATATTTATTTATTAATAATGTCACCACAAAGTGAAAGCCTGACTTTGAAAGATGTATTCTTCAATAAATTTCTATATAACATCTCAAATGTAAAGTATTTTTAAATTATGTATTTATTTATAAATTTATAGATAATAAATAAATGTAAAGTATTTTTTACCGCACCTCATAACTGGTGCCTTTATTACGCAAAATCATTGTTTCCTTTCATTTTATTTACTCACATTTTAATGCTTATACCCAGTACTTTCACTGCTTATATATGTAGTTTATATTTATATTTTACTGCTAACACCTGATATTGCTGTGTATACCTACTTCTTTCGTTGTTATATATAGAAAGAAGTATATAAAACAATATGTAAAAGCCTATAATGTGCGTAAACAAATAAATAATAAAATATTTCTTTTTACATATAAGCACAAGTAGCGGTTTTACTTTCCCCGAAACTATATTCCTTCGAACTTCTTTAAATTTTTAAAATTAACGTCATAAAAATAGCCAACGGTTGAGCCGTCGAGAAGCGTCGCGTTGAACCGTAGACAGTTGACCATCGTCCCGATGTTTAGATAGAACGTCCGCGACGTCCGCGTAACGAAGTTGACGCGTCAACTAGTTGACGAATTCAACTAGTTGATCGTCTCGTCGATGGATGGACGTGGACGGTCTCGTTTCGTCGACGGTAAATACGTCGACGACCCATCCCTACTTTAAAGGGACAGGGCACGAGGAGAAGAAGAAAGATTCTAGAATAATGGAATTCCGGATAATTTAATATCATCTTTGTCGATCAGCCGAGATCCCGAAAATATCATCCGCTATAAGTTTACCTGTACACTTGCATAATGGATTTTGTGAGCACAATAATAGATTTCGATCTAACTTTCGTCAGCTACTGTGTTCAGTCTCAATTTATAAAGGCAGCAGTTTGAGTATTTAACACAATGAAAGTTTCCAATTATGTGATGCAATTTATTGAAGAGGAATGATAAAGTACCTGCAGGGAAAGTACGTACCATAAATTTGGAAATATCCTTTCCAAAGGCAGGCAAAAGGCGGAATCCGCCTGACTGAAAGAGATTTTTTAAGAAGAAGCATGAATGAAAATAGAGCACATCCCTAATAAGGGTTTTGTATTATTGGTTCTGCCTTTAAAATAATCCAATTAGTGTCTCTCATCGTAAAAGAGATTTAATTAAATAATATGCTTTTTAAATATAGCGATAAAATGCCCGGCACGCGACTTACTCCAAGAAATTCCACGAACCTGCGAGACGGCCGGGGTATGTTATTTCACCATTTAAGGGTTTGTTTATACTTTGAGCCATTTAAAACCGGGCCCTCTGAGATTTTCGCCTCTCTGACTTGGAATGAAAAATGTCACATCCGCTAATAAATTTTGACCTTTTCGAAGGGTAAAAAAATAAGGCTGATATATTAATATATTTTTTAAAATAAACTAAATACATAAACTAATCAGTAATATATTCATCTACAAAAACAGAAAATAATTAATTATTATTTGCTGTTATTATTATTAATTATTCTGAATTTTCTAACCATCTTTGGCTATGGATCATTCTTTTGATATTAATTTTTTGATTTGAGAATTTGATACAAATTATACATACAAATTATACAGAACCACAGTTTGACAAATTAGAAATTTTGGAAATAAGAAAAAGTGTTAATAGTAAATTGAATATTTTAAATAACGAGATATTAGAGATTCTTAATAAAAAAAATGTTTATATTGTTCGAATAACTGTTTGTTTAAATTTTTTATTCTTTCTTTCTATATAATTAATATGCCTTAGTATATCATAAATATTTATCATTACTGACATATTTCTATATGTCATATTTCTGTTTGTTTAAATTTTTTATTCTTTCTTTCTATATAATTAATATGCCTTAGTATATCATAAATATTTATCATTACTGACATATTTCTAAATGTGGAGACCTGTAATTGGCCATCTATATTGTATCAATGTTTTCTATGCTTTTTTTTCTGTGCTGTTGGTCTTCCATAAACATTAAATAAATAAATAAATAAATAAATATTAGATTAGTATATATTTTGCTATGTCATTTTATACACCAACCAAAACACAGCAAACGCGAGTAAACCAGAGACTATACAAGCTTTACGATAATCAGATTTCGCGCTATATTAAAAACCGATTTAAGTTTGAAATACCCCAATAAGTAGAGTATTACGTAAAAAGTCACAGTTTGGATATTCGACGCAAAACAAACGGAAAGAAAATACGTCTCCCCTTTTGCGTCGCGTGCCGACCCTCCCCCGCCGCCAGGGCCTGTGGAATTGGCGCCGTATTTTCCGCAATTATTTTTTATACAACAAATTATGCGGCTGTCGTGTTGTTGCTCGCCGCCGGTAGGTACCTGCCCGCTCAATTATTAAAGGAACGAACGGCTACACACCGCTACACACCGACCGCCGCATAAAAAGTACACCTTTATGTCATGTTATAAAGAAATCATAAAACAGGTGCAGGTAAGAACATTGTTTTTTAAGTGTAAGTTATACACGTGCTACTTCGCTCCCTCCCCAACATTTCATACAAGAGCAATCTCAGAAAAATGTGAAATGAAAGAGAGACAAAACAAATACTCACCACACTGGTTGATTACATACAGTAGGTAGGTACTAAAGTCAGAAGTAATGTTGTTCGTAAATTTAAATGCATTTTAAACATTTCGGTAATTTTTTTGTGAATTCTGTGTTTATTGAATTTTTTAATTAATACATACGGATATTGCTGTATTTGCTGTGATGTTTCAGTCTAAAATCGACATAAACTCTCACTTTAATATGAAGCGATCATTTTGTCACGTGACACATCCTTGGGGGTTGATTGGTTGAAGTAGATATTGCTGTTTTTGCTTTTAATAGTGATTTGGAAACAAGATTTGGAAGGGATGCAGCTATATTTCCTTTAAAATCTCGAGTTCTGTACATTCCACATTGGTAATCCTTGGTGACTAATCAAAACACTTATTTTTATTTTTTTGGATATTGCTGCCTTTGCTTTATTTATATACGAATACAACACAATTATGATAAGTTTACACCAGGACGCTATGGATTAATAAATTAGTACGTGCGAATGAAACAAAAAAAAGGCGTAGAATTTTATTTGTCGATAATAATTTGTCAAAAATAATAACTAAAAATATTCCTAATTCAATTCAGCCGGCCTTTTATACGAGTAATAAATTAAAAAATATATACAATAAATAACAAAGACAGTGATGCCCCTTTCATGAAATTAGGAGTTTATAGACTTAATTGTAACGATTATGATCATTTTTATATTGGTAAAACAAAAATAAATTTTGAAACTAGGGTTAAAGAACACATCAAAGCTTTAACGAGCAATGTTGAGTCTGATATGGAAAAACATTTAATAGAATATGACCATACATTTAATATTAACACGGGTTTAAAATTTTTACATTTCAGCTATAAGATCCCACAAATAAATAATCTAGAAATACTTGAAACTAGGAAAAATGTTAATATTATTATTTTAAATATAATAAATACACAGACTACATTTTTGCATAACCCACTATTGAATATTTTTCCACTTAAGATTCCACATATCCAGATGACATTCCGTAATAATTAAAGCCTCCGACCCCTCCCTCTCCTCACCCACCCTTCCGCCGTAACACATTTGAATGGTTTAACTTTTTAAATTTTTAGTACACCAACAATGTAGATTGTTTAATCTAATAAAGTGGCGAAAATAAAGTGATTTGTGTTTTATATATATAAAAATTTGTGTTTTATATATATAAGAAATATTCTTCGAACAATTAAAAAAAATTTCAACATCTTTTAATGCACTAGTACTTATTTGATGTAACTTTAGTCGAAACTCGAAAATTGTCTTAAGTAATCCATTTGATGCTCCGTCATGATAACTGGTCTTAGTATTCTTTACCGCTTTGATTGAAATTTCTTGTTGTTTTAAAGATTTGTAGTAAAAATAAAATCAGATCGGTTTGTTTGGACGCTTTTGCATTTGTTGCGTATTAGGTATGATACAGTATTAAGGAATGTCACCAATATAAATAAATCGGTTTCGCTAATTTAACATTCCAATATTTCTTTCATGATGAGAACTTTTCAGATGTTCAGCTTTTCTGCATTTGGGAATATAATAATAAGTGAGAATTATTGAAAATTAGAATGTAGAAAATTACACTAAAAAAATATTTTTACTCAGATCTCCTTTCCTTTTTTGCGGCTTTTACATACAATTCTTATACGATTAGACTCGTGTCCCATATATGGGATGGATAATGTCTCAAGTCTGCTCGGAATTAATACTATTAATTTTGTATATCTTACACAAGCAATCAAGTTAATTTTCGAAGAGCGAATGACAATTTCAACCAAAAATCATTTGCCAACTTTAAATTTAAAACAAAATCATGTCAATCATTAAAAACTAACCCATAAAAAACAAGTTTTTACTATACTCCCTTTCTCATTGAAACAGGTTTTGCGCCTACTCCACGTGTCAGGATCGAAAATTAAACAATATATAAATCGTTAAAATTTCGAAAAATCCAAAATTATACTATAATTGTCAGAAATCTCAATTAAAAAAACCTAAAAATAGATTTCGTGCATTTTTATGAAGAGCGTAATTTGATAACCCGGCAGACAATGGAAACCCACATAGATAGTACGCGCTGGATGTGGAAAACGATTGTAGGTAACACTAGGGGCGTAATCTACGGACCGCGGAATGGAAAATCATCCCCGACACAGCAGCCTACATTCTACAGCCTTTGTGCGGAGGTTTCTTGCATCGTAGGGGTGGTTGATTAAAAATAAAAACAATTATAACTACTATTCACATAGTATACCGAAATAACCGTATCATGCGGAGTTTGGGTGTGAGAAAATGATTGAAATTGTTATAATTTAACGAAAATATTCGCCAATTTTAAACACGCAATTGAATTACACACAGTTTTTGACAATGATGATCTAGGTGCGAAAGCTTTTTATATGAGAAAAATGTATGGAATCTTTTTTCAATGGCCCGGGGCTTGCAACCTGCATGAGTTGGCTTAAATTATCACTGTACACAATGCAAATGTTAACCGATTCCACCGTAAGAACAATTATCACAAATTATCAAATTTTTGAAAATTGTATATATATAACGTGGTTTCCCAAATATATTAGTTTTTTAAAATAAAAGCTTTTTTGCGTTGCTCCGAAAAGAGTATATATTTTATTAACAAAAGAATATAATATTTCACATAAAATTTAAAAATAATAAATGTATTTGTTTTTATGTAGAAGTTTTACGTAGAGCAAATACAAACAGACAGTTACTTAACGTAGTAAAGCTCCATAAAATTTCATATTTTGGTCATATAATGAGAGGCGAAAAATACTCCATCCTTCAGCTCGTCATGAAGGGGAAGATTGAGGGTCGCAGAGGGGTCGGAAGGAGGCGGTATTCCTGGCTTGGAAACATCCGAGAGTGGACCGGGATAAAAAGCGTGGAAGAGCTGTTCCGCATTGCCCTGGACAGGGAAACTCCCAGATGATCGCCGACGTCGGGGGGACCCGACAGGGCACATGAAGAAGACATGTATTTGGGAAACCACATTATAAAACAACATTCAAAGCTATTATTTTATATTAATTAATTAACATTCACAGACATTTTATCAATTGTTAAATTTTATTCACCAGTATATTCTCATTTAAAACATAATTTTCATAATAGGTCGATTGTTAGTTGTTTGTGTGTCAAAAGAATTTTCACATAAATTCAAGTGTTTTATTTTACCAATTCAAATTAAATGAAGATCAGTAGGTACCTACAGATCGTCATTTACATATATATTAAAGAAATTTTTATTAATCAAGTAGAAAAGACATACAGAAAAATCAAATAATGAAAAAATATTTTAACTGCTACTGGGATTCGAACCAACGGACCTCCATTCTATCGGGGCTATAGCGGTTATAGCTATAGCTTATTATTACCTATTATTATTATTATATAGGTTAGAGGTATAGCAGGTTATTTGCTAAAATCTCCCAAACTCAAATGTCAAAATATATATTTTGCCTACCATAGTGTACATCTAGAGAAAATATTTCAGGTTTGATACTATACCGTAAGTGGCGGTCGATGGCTCTTAGTCTATATCGATAGGTACTCTCATAGTCTACAACAAAGACACAGCAAACTCGGCTCTAGTATATGCGGGGCTTGGTTTTATCATGAAAAGATGATATTTTAGCATTCTTCAGCAGATCATTTTCCTTCCAGGAGTTGTCGATATTCAAATACTATACCACCATCACTATTAACGATACGCGATAGCGTCGGTAAACAGGATATCCGCTTTTCATTGTTTGCATGTTCACAACATCAACGGAAGTCAAAACAAGGTCACAATTAATGATATTAAAAATTTAATTAATGGCTTCCCAGTAGTACCTACATTGTATCATTATTATGCGACTTAACTTAAGTGTACGCTTAATTATATAGATAAACAATTTATATAGAAATACGATCGTTTCGATTGGTTTAAATAAATTTTTACTTTATATATACTAGAAAACACTTTGTTATAAATCACTATTTATTGAATAATCAAAGTGTTTCGCGGCCTACGGTCGGTCAAGATATAACATAAAAAATTAAAATTGGATACATACGCAATATCAAAAACAAAAAAAATATATATAAGGGTATTGAATCACTAATTGGGAACTACTGTGAAAACATATCTACAAGGTTACTATTTGCAAAAAAAGATTTGGTTATCAAACATAATAATTTCATTGTCTGTCCGTTTGTCTGTCTGTCCCCGTAACTTCGTGTAACGTCCGTAATGTGGCTTGAACCCCGGGCCAGCAAACCCGAACCGGCCGCTCTACGCATGTTGCCACGGTTGATTCTCCGTGGACCACCAAAAATATATTATAAATATATACTAGGGCTTAGCAAAGACGCAAATCAATGAATCGTCGTTTTTTATGGCTTACAGCTAGTATATAATACTAGCTGTGCCCGCGGCTTCGCACGCGTAGATTTTTAGTCATATTTTATCAATTTGCATATTAACCGTAACATAAAGATATATGTCGTCAAAGACTTTTTTATATAACTTTATGAGTTCTACAACTTCGCCATAGAAAGTATCTCTTACCGTTTAGGCAGCGTTCGTAAAAAATGCATCGCTCGTCGACTTTAGTTGTAAAATAGGTCACCACGAAACACCCTTAACTTTAATGGGATAATTACAGACTATGTCTACCCCGAAAGTCCATTCTAAATATTGGTGAAATTTTTTTTGAAATCGTATGAGTGAGTATTTTCGGGATTACCTCCTAGATCCAAACTTGCATACTTACAAACTTTACCTCTTTATATAATAGTATAGATATAAATTTAATTTGCCATTAACGCTTTTTCTAATTTAAAAAAAAGATTATTTATTATTACTAATTTATCAATTTGATAAAAATGTTAATAGTTTCAAAAATATGTTTTCCTACACCAAATATAATCATTAAAAATGAACCAATGAAATGGTCACGCAGTATAATACATAATTTTTTGGTGGTTGGGTGAGAAATGGGATCCATCCATAAAAGTTCGAATAGAAATGGCAAGAATCTAAACGTGATCAAGGATCAAATCTTTAAATTCTAAACAACAAAGGATGCGCATGGTTCGATGTTATATTTTTGACATTTTTTTATATGGGCTGGGATGGAGGCATGGATCGAACCGACTGGAAGTTTGTTAAGTGGATAGATTTCCGAATATTGTATAGAAAAAAAGCTAAGAAGTCCTCCGGAGTGTAGAAAAAAGCCAAGAAGCGCCGCAGATCATCAAAATAAGAAAGCTCGAGTATCTCGGACATATTATGAGGGGACCAAATAACTCTTCACCATGTCATCATCCAGGGGAAAATAAGTGGAAAAAGAAGTGGAAGACGTAGAGCCTCCAAATATTTGGGATTCCAACTATTCGAATATCGAATAGTTAATGATTCGAATATTCGAATATATTCGTAAAATTTTTAAGAAAAGAATAATTTACTTCGGATGATAAATACAGATAAACACATTCTATATATTAAAAAAAACATAATAACTGTGGAGAATTTATTTATTTTAATTTTTAAAAATGTATGTTATAAAAAACAACAAAAAATATATTGAAAAATGATGTTTAATTTAGAAGTACAAATTTAAAAAAAAAAAACACAAAAAAAATAATTCAGTTTTGTAAATATACATATATAAAAACAATAAAAAATTTGATACAGACGAGTCAGTGTTCTCTCGATAACTAACAAAATTTTAGGTATATTTATATTACTTCGTATCTCACACCCCACGTGCAATTATTTTTAAAAATTATGTTGTATATAACTTCTTGTTTGTCGGCTCAAGTATTTATGTAAAAGCCAAATCCATCGTTGACAAAACAAAGTGTGTTAATCGTAAGTGCTTATTGTAATAAAACTATAAAGATATGCGTGATTTTAAAAAAAGGCAAATGCAAATGACGTCCGACAATTTACGGCGTTTATATCTTTGATGTCCGACTTCATTGTATAGCCCATAGCGGTATACCTGAAAATCCTTGCATATAACTTTCAGGCGTACGTAAACCTTTGTTTCGTTTGGAAAAATATTAAAAATTTTATAATATAAATATGAGCGAATACTTTACGAATACTTTTTAAAGTATTCGAATAACGAATACTTAAAAACAGGCGAATATATTCGAGGTTCGAATATTCGAATATTCGGATTGGAGGCTCTAATAGAAGACGCTACATACGTAATTTGAAGGATATAACTTGAGTTGAATGAGCGATGCAGCGGTGAATAGAGGCACGATCGCCAATATGATCGCCGACCTCTGATGGGAGATGTTAGTACAAGAAGAAGAAAAGAAAATTTTGTATAAAAATTGATGTGTCGGTGTTCTATTAAAAAAATGCTGTAATTTGTATCAAAAAAATAAATAATTCAATTGCCATGAAGTTGTTACATTCAAATCCCGACAGTGATTTGAAATTTCATCGTTTTCTCTATGGCCGTTTCTTTCTGTGTCGTCAGAGATATGAAATTGATATTCCATAGAAGAGATTTTCTTTTTCTTTGTTGCGTAGTGTTTTCCAAAGTTAAAAATGGAAGCAGGTGGTTACGGAGGTCTTGTAAAACTTTCACTTAAACCCGTTACAACGTGTGAATGTTTAATTACCAGCGGAGGCGAGTAGGCTTTTAGGCAGATGGGTTTCCAACCCTTACCTCCAAATAAGGGTCATATTTTGTCGACGTAAAGTACGCACACGTTAAATTACCTAACAACATTTTTTAGCGGGTAATATCGAAATATGATATAATAATTATTTAATATAAGTATAATTGAGGAGTAAAGTATATTAA
The DNA here is from genome assembly GCA_016648135.1 of Agrypnia vestita. Lineage (NCBI taxonomy): Eukaryota > Metazoa > Arthropoda > Insecta > Trichoptera > Phryganeidae > Agrypnia > Agrypnia vestita. The sequence goes on from JADDOH010008832.1 coordinate 208,059, forward strand.
ATGTAATTATTTTTTACAATATTTATTTAATATAAGTATAAAACAATGTCCTCAAAGACATATCTGCACTGGATATTAAGAAATGAAGAGAGCTGGCACAAGAAAGAGATGAGTGGAGGAAGACTCTTGAGGCCAAGATCCACCAGCGGTTGTAGAGACAAAAGTAATGAGTGATGGTAATTGAGGGATATTAAACAAATTCAGAACTATTCTAGTGATGTGTTTCTAAGATAAATACAAAAAAAACCTCTCACTACTCCAGGAAATTTCTCTGGAATCTACGAAATCTACATCTAATTGGAATAAAGTTTTTAAAAACAAATAATAATTAAATATTAAACTTTTAAATAAGAATATTGCTATGTTCCCTACCAAATAGTGAACATTGCTGCCTTTTCTATTTTCATAATTGGATTTTTCTGTCTTTGCTATGACGTTTCATTCTAAAATCGACATCTGCTCTCACTTTAGTATGAAGCCGCCATTTTGCTACATGTGACATCCATGGGGGTTGTCTGGTAGAAGTGGATATTGCTGCCTTTGCTTTTAATAGTGATTTGGAAACATAATTTTGGAAGAGAATGATTGAATGGGAATGATGAAATTTATTTAGAATGAATTTAATTCAAGACTTCATAGGAAATATAGCTCTACATATATTTCCTACGAAGTCTCGAATTAAATTAATTCTAAGTACTGCTGCCTTTCCTTTTATATCCCTCAATTAATAGTAAATATTAACCATAATTCTTTATATTTTTTCTATAACCATCTACGTTAAGTGAAAATCCGCGCTGGGAATTTGAAATAAATACGAGCAAAGGATTATAAATTCGAAGATTGTAAATAATTTGAAAATATTTAGGTAGTTATATTTTTATTGCATTTTTCTATATTTTTCGTGACTACGACCAGTCGACACAGTCAGAATGTTGTATCTTCGGCTTCAGTTGATAAATTGTTGGAATAATAATGTCATTAAAAAATTTACCACTTTTCTATATTTATTTGCAATGCTTTTGTCTTCACTGCTTGAATTTATTCTTGTGTCGTTTTAACAATCACACGATAACAAATAAATATAAAATCACTACGGAATTTGCCCTGACTATACATATGTGTATTCCAGCATAAACATGTCTCGTATCACTGGAGATTTCCCTGGATCTTAATTTATTCAGGGATGTATCGATATGGCGCATAGTCGGGGAATCTCCCCAATATCGTATTTTGTTGCGGCATCTATGAAAATTTTCAACGCAAAACCGCGTTCAGTGAACTCGCGCTAACTCCCTTTGCCTCTGTGTTTTTCATAATATGATTCGTTTTTAATTAAATAATGAAGTTGGTTGCGGTTAAAGATTCCTACCGAGGAGATGGTATTTAAATATCGATTTGAATTTCAAATTTTATTTTAACGTTCGTGATTATATGATACAGCAGATTTTTGTAAATAATTTTATAGAAAAGTAACCCATTAAAGAAAAGTAACTTATTAATATATTTCTAAAATGTCAGATGTTTTGAGGTATCAAGATTTTGAAAGATTCAATTATCATCAATATCGTACCTTATGAATTTCCAGCGTCAAATGATTTAGTCAGAATCAGATTTGAGTAATGTAGAATTCTTCAAAACTAAGCAGAAATCTAAAAGAAATAAATTATTATTTGATGTTTTCCCAAAAAACCCAATTTTGCTGTAATCTGTGAAGCAATTGTTTTGTAAATTTTCGAAATTCGTAGTGATATACCTATTATACCGACGGAGTAATTCAAATTTAGAAAATATTCCGCGACGTTATCGGGCCGCCGCGCCGTTGCTAATCAAACTTTTCGAATCATTCCAATTTGAAAAAACCAATACAATTTCTAAAAATCCGAAATTATAATATAATTATTAATTTTTTTTTAACGAAAATTTGAAAGTTCTTCTTGATTGTCGCCACGAGTCTGCTTGCCAAGTTTCAGCTCGACTGGATCACGGGAAAAGGGTCAAAAATTGATCCAAAATTTTTGTTGACGGCAAGCAAGACGCCACGAGTTAATATAAAGGGAGTAATAAAGGTAGACGTATTAATTATTGATTATTTAAGTGTACTAGTTTTTATTTACGTACGTATTTACAATATTTTATATCGTCCCACACAAAGCACACGTCCACGTTATGGCAAGTAGGATTTTAATCTTTCCAAATTGGAGCATAAGAGTGGCAGGAAAATACAATAAAGAAATAATTAACCAATAAAAAAAAAGTTTTTATTTTACTCCCTTTCTCATTTCCTAGTTAAAACAGGTTTAGCTCTTACTCTACGCGTTGAGCTCGAGTCGAACGACGCTACGAAATTGATTAATAAAAAATTTCGAAAAATCCGAAATTATACTATAATTATTAATTTTTTTAACGAAAATTTGTTAGATCATTTTTATCGTCACCACGATTCTTCCTGCAAAGTTTCAGCTCGATTCGATCACGGGAAAAGGGTTAAAAATCGATCCAAAGTTTTTTCGTCATACAAGCAAGCAGACGCTATGAGTTAAAAGAAAGGGAGTAATGACACAGATAGATATACAATAAAAAAGTAACCCATAAAAACTAAGTTTTTATTATACTCCCTTTCTTTGTAAAATATAATAGCAATTAAAGACGAATTAAAACATATAACATAACACTAAACTTACAGTAATTTAATATATTTCTAAAATGTCAGATGTTTTGAGCTTTGATAAGAAACTTCATGCTTTTTGTGTAGTGAAGTTCCTATTATGTATACCGACGGAGTAATTCAAATTTAGAAAATATTCCGCGACGTTATCGGGCCGCCGTTGCTAATCAAACTTTTGTAATGATTCCAATTTGTAAAAACTATTAAAAATTTGAAAAATCCAAAGTTTTACTATAATTATTATTATTTTTTAACGAAAATTTGATAGATCTTCTTCATCGTCACCACGAGTCTACTTGCCAAGTTTCAACTCGATTGGATTGCAAAAGGGTCAAAAATCGATCCAAAGTTTTTTTTTACGGCAAGCCGGCACGCAAGCAAGCAAGCAGACGCCACGAGTTAATATAAAGGGAGTAAAAATACACAATTATAACCTAAATATAATAATTTTATTATTTATCTGTCCGTAACTTCCTGTAACAAACAATACACCATATAGATAATGAATGTACACAATACATTATCTATACAAATCTACACCGTTTGACGGATAAAATTTTTGCATACTTATTTTTTAAGAACCGACAATAAATAAATTTGTCTATTATTATAGAGCTGTTAACTCAATTCATTTATAGCTCTTTGAGAACAGCGTGGTCTTCAGTCCTTTGATGAAGGCTCTGAGCTCCGCGCACGTCAGGGAGTAGCTTATTCCATGTGATTGGACCCGTCACACTCAAGTCACATAGACGGCAGCTCTGTTGACACCTTGTCTTGCAGACCTCAATGTGATGCTTCTCCCGTTGATAAATCTTCTGACATAGCTGTTGAACGTAGTACAGTGCCAAATGTTGAGAGCTTTATACACCATCGGACACAGCTTGTAGTCCACTCTTTTCGGGCATTTAAGGGGGGGGGGGTAAGGTTAATTCGTACAAAAAAGGCATGTTTTTGTGAATTTTTTGTGACAACACAGTTAAAATCTCTTTAATAAAACCAATAGTAAATTAAAGTATGATATTTGAAGAATATTGTGTAAAATTTTTAAGACGAAATATTAAGAAATACGGCAATGGCGGCAATTATTCGGACGTGTCTCGGAAAAAAGTAGAATTGCGGTGTCCATCATAACTTGGTTCTAAATCATCTGAAATCAAAAAATCAACGTACATTCGTACAACGTTAGATAATAGATTTTCCCAGGTCACGCTGGGAGGGTTTTTTGAAATTTCAATTTTTAAATTTTTTTGGAACACTTTGAAGGGAAAAACGCTATTTTTTGTGAAAAATATCGACTAATTTGTTATTAAAAAATAAAAATTAATAACAAATTTGAAAAAAACTCGACAGCGTTACCTCGTAAATTATGTACAGAAATAGTTTCAATTAGTTAAATTTCAAAAGGATCGGTGCAGTAGTTTTGAAGTTATGATGGACACCGACTTTGTAAACGTGAGATGTGGGGAAAACGATTTAAAGTTTTGCACACTGTAAAATTCAAAATAAAACTCAACACTTATTTTATACTTACACATAATCGTCGATGCCATGTTCACACGGCAAAGAGCTTTCATCATCAGCATCTTTTTGTCCTTGTCTACGCAAAACTCTTCCAATGCAAATAGCACGTCCGGTAGTCCTCAGGTGAGCGCGTCTCTTAGCTGCCCGAGCAGGTATAGAAAATCAGTCTGAGTATCGCTCAAATGTTCATACTTTCGTCAATTTTGCTCCGATTGTCTTGAAATATTGACACAATAAAATGCAAAAAAAAAAGTTAAAAACCTTACCCCCCCCTTAAGTCAATGTTGCTCTTTGAGGAGGGGTGTCACAAGTCATGTTTTATCAGCGCCGAAAATAAATCGGGCAGCAGCATTAAAAACCCTCTGTAATCTGTGAAACTGGTGCTTTGAAGAATGCAAGAATGACAGAAGAACGCCAAAAATAAAGAGAAACACGAAAATAATCTTACAAATTGGTAATTGAGGAGAGAAACTGATATATTAGAATATATAGAGAAACGATATATAGAGAAACTGATAACCCGCGCTCTATTATTAATAAGTTTGACTTATCGCAAGCATGTGTGTATATTTGTTTAGATGTGCCGACGTTTACTACATGGAATCCATTTTGACAATTTTAAATAAAAACACAATTTTTTGTGTATCACTACTGTTTCGAAAATCAGCGTTTCCTTCTTCAGATGAGTGTAGACTGAAGTGTATGGGAGTGAATGCTTGGTGTATCGGTTGCGGGTTCAATAAAAGTGGAGGGCTTATCTAGATGGTGGGAGAGAGGGAAAATTGCGAGAAAAGGTGAATTAACCCTTGAATTATATGATTATTGTTGATGTTAATTTGTGAACTTAGGTTTTTTGAATTTCAAATGTTTCTGGTTTATTTTATTTTAATCCGTATGTCTGTTTATGTAGGTTGTGTGTTTTTGTATTGTTGAATGTGTGGTTAATTTCTATAATATTTTTAGAATACTCTGAAAAATTATTATTAGTGAGGAACCTTTTATGTTGTTTGTTCTATTGCCTAGTGATCTGCTTGTTTGATATTAATAAGGATTTACAAATTTTACATACAAATTATACAGAATCACAGTTTGATAAATTAGAAATTTTGTAAATAAGAAAAAGTGTTAATAGTAAATTGAATGTTATTATTATTAATCAGGTCATTTTTACAAATAGTTATCCTTTAAATTTATTTTCTCGTTAAGTAGGTACATTATTATTATTGATTTTCGAAATATAACTTTAAAATATTTTGATTCTCTATATTTCGATTTATAAATTTAATTTTGTTAGCATACAATTGTATCCTGACGAAGGCCTATGGGCTCTGAAACATGTTGATATTTTCAATACAAAAATGGTGAAAAGTTTATTTCTATTAATTATATTATACAATTTGGTTCTTCTATTTTATTGAAAATCTTATTAATCTCAATGTGTACATTAAAACTGGATCATTTTTTTCATCCTTTCACAATATTTTCTTCTCTAAAATCACATATTCTTTAATACTGTCATCATGCCCATTGGAAAACATTCCAATTGGAAATTTTTCAGGGTTTTTACCTGAACTCCATAATTTAGATCGTGGTTGCTTGATCATTTTAGACTCATAATCAAGGCAGGAATCCACGTGTAAAGTATTGTGGACTAGTTCTATTACACCCTGTATATTTACACTAGTACAAATGAAAACATGTTTTGAGGACATTTATTTATTTTATTTATTTATTAAGCAATGTGTTCATTTCATGGACCAGTTAAAAAGATTCACAGGTGTTAAGAACAAAGTTAAATAAGATATTAAGATATATTTAATTGTTTTGAATTAATTAATGAATGTTACAATGTTAAGACTGAATAATGGTAAGTGATTGAATGTGAATAAAGAAATGAGTTAATTAATGGAAGAAAAGGCTTTTCGAGGTAGGAGTCAGGATAGAGGTGGAGGAAGAGAAGATTAGATATAGTGAATGATTGAAAACATGCTTTTATACGCGCTCTTTGCATACATTCGTAATCGATTTTTTAACATCACCCAAGCAGTATCTAAATATTAAACACGTTGTTTTAAAAAAAATTTCGATCGGCAGTTGTTTCTGCTTGCTTATGAGTGATATGATAATTAATTTATATCAAAATAATGACCAAATCATGTTAAAAATGCGTAGTCATCCACTTGACGTAAATGTTGAAAGTTTCAGAGCTCTAGCTAGTCGGAAAGTTGGTGAAAAATTACAACATTCCACCACAATAAACAGAAAAAGATTTAAATAAAAGCACATAAAAACACTGTATTTTTTCCATTAGTTTTACTACAGTACGTTTGGAAAACCACCTTAAACATCCAAAAAATTAAAAAAACAGCCTTTTACACGGAAAACTCATAGAAAAAATCAAGTAAATAATATCTTCTTTTTCAAAAATAGATAAATAATTTTGTGGTGACATTATTACAAAATTGTACTTTTATTTTATTGAAAATCTTAAACGCCGGTCAGAGCGAATTGGAGCAAATGACGTCATGTCTCTGTACCCATCACCGTGTTTTTGAACTGTTGTCATAGACATAATGCAATGTATACCAAGGCTTGACGTCACATAGACGAAATGACAGCTGCGGGCGTTTTTGCGCGAAATTAAAAATAGGTAGTTGAAAATGCAATTATTTGCGTAAAAACTTAGTTTATTACTGAAATAAAGTAATTTTCGGTAATAAGAATATTTCAAAATCTGTCATGCCGATTGGAAATGGAAGGTTTTTATCCTTTTATTTGGCTTATTTTAAAGGTAATGAATTTTTTGTAATAGATATAAGTTACCGTAATGATAGTCCAACGTTTTGCAAAAAATAATAAAGAAAAATTGCAAAAAAAATGCAAACTTTGATGTCGCATTCTTATCGCTTATCTATTGATATTAGGTCACGGTTGCTTGAACATTTTCGACTCATAATCAAGGCAGGAATCCACCTGTAAAGTATTGTGGACTAGCTCTGTTATACCCTGCGGATGCAGAAAGAATAACATTGAACGGACGTCAGATGTCCCCGCCCCCGGTAGCATATCTCGACAGTCCGCGACCAGACACCCCGCCCTCTACAGTGTCAGGTTGGGGGTGTGGGCGCCGCTCCCGGTCAATACCTTAAATCCACCGCTGGCGAGCCGAAGAAACGAACAACTTGAATTGGGTTTGAAACAGAAGTGCAGCGAAGATAACGTTTGAAAAGGAACTCTTAAGAGGTGCTTTTCAATTGTTTGCAGATTTGAGTTGTGCGCTCGCAAAGTTACGTCAATAATAAATACACAGTGTCATTCGTAAGCGGATGATATTTACACTGCGATACGAATATCGTCGCGGACATTTTTAGAGCAATTTATTTCAAGGGATGTTTTTTTAGAGGCAGGTATACAGGGTGTACCAGAGCTAGCAGCAGAAACTTGGCAGGTAGATTCGTGACTATGTTGCGAGTCTAAAATGTTCAAGCAACCACGGCCTAATATCAATAGTTATGGAGTTACGCAATATCAAAGATTGCATTTTTTTTCAATATTATTTACTTATTTTTTGCAAAAAGTTGAACTATCATTACTGTAACTTATGTCGATTATGAAAAATTCATTCGCTTTAATACAAGTCGAATAAAATGATAAAAACCTTGCAAAAATTGAAAAAAAAAATTTTTTTACATGGTTTTTATCATTTTATTTAAGTTGTATTGAATAATATGAATTTTTCATAATCTATATAAGTTACTGTAATGATAGTTCAACTTTTCGCAAAAAATAAGTAAGAAATATTGGAAAAAAAATGCAAACTTTGATATTGCATATCTCCATAAATATTGATATTAGGTCATGGTTGCTTGAACATTTTAGACTCATAACGTAGTCAGGAATCTACCAGCTGCTGCTACTAGCTCTGGTACATCCTGTATAACTTTAAAATGGTATAAAATACAAAAAAAAATCGTTGTAGTGGTCATGGTATCGGTTTAATTGGAAAGACAATATAATTCAATTAAATTTTCAAATATAAAAACGATACCACGATTTTCAAAGCGAATTTGCACAACTTTCAAGCATTGTCCTAGCGTAAGTCTATTTGTAGTGAAACGGCTAACCAAACAAAGCGCAAATCAGCTGTCAGCTGTCAAATTGGCTGACACTGGAAAATGTTCAAATCAAAAAATAAACTTCTAAAATAACACCCATATTTAAATATTAAGGCGGTAAATTTTCGTACGCATATTTCGGCGTTTTGTACGAAAATGGTTTTTTTTATTATTAATTTATATCAGAATGTATATGCTAGACTCTAATTTGTTAGACTGCAAGACACAACATACGAAACGCGTTGTGTGAATTAAACATATATATAACTTCCAAAAATTTGATAGATGTGGCAGTCTATCATGGGTGGAAATGGTAAACGATACATTGTGTAAAGTGATCACTTAAGCCCGTTGTACGACAGGTCGTAAGTCCTATGAACCCCCCAACAAGACTTCGATACCTCTTTTTCCATATAAAAAAAATATAACTAAAAAAATAAAAACTTCTTCAAAAACAGATAAATAATTTTGTGGGACATTATTAATTATACAAAAAAAATAAAAATATAGCTTCGTCTCTATGAGACATCTAGAATACATCATGCCCACGAGTTCATTATTTACAAAATTGTCACCGTACAATTTAGCGTAACGATATATTAAATTTAGAGTAAATAATAATTTTATATGTTTATTTTCCTATTCAATTAATTAGTAACGTCACTGAATATGCAATAAAATTCTTAAAAAAAAATAATTTAAAAATTCTATAAGAAGCCAAAAAGTTTTTAAAAAAAATTACAACTCCGTTAATTATTCTTAATATTTTTGAATATGTTCAAATTTTTCATGGACAAAAATAACAGATTTTTGTCTCTAGAGGTATCTTCATTATCAAGATTTACTATAAATGTCTCACAGAGATGAAGTTATTTATATGGGAAAGTATTATTGAAGTCTTTGGACTTACGACCTATCATAGGGCTGGCTTAAGTGATTACTTTATACAATGTAACGTTTACCGATTCAATCCATGGTTGATGATCTATCAAGTTTTAGCAAGTTCTATAATTTCCTCCTAATATAGAATTTTTACCTTTACATAAATATGTGGGGTATAAAAGTAAAGGCAGCAGTATCCAACAATTTAAAAATTTTTGAACGTAACGCGCCATTCCCGGATAGAATTGGAGATCCGTGGTTCGAGTCCCGGCGCCATTTAAAATATTTTTTCGTTAATTTGATTTTTTCTGTATGTCTTTTCTAATTGATTAATAAAAATTGTTTAACAAATTTTCGTTTAAAAAATTTAATAATTATAGTATAATTTTGGATTTTTCGAAATTTTAATGGTTTTTTCAAATTGGAATCGATACAAATGAGTAATGAGTCCGACGCGTGCAGTAAGCAGGAAACCCGATTCAATGAAAAAGGGAGTGTAATAAACACTTGGTTTTTATGGGTTAGTTTTTTCTTATTTGAATTCAGAATTATATGTACATAGCAGGAATCAAAATATCCCTCTGGCGTCGTTATTCAAAACTCCAGAATGCTTCCAGGCGCATGGTTGGCGACGATTGGGCGACAGATTCCTCTATTTCCAGATTAATTCATTCTTTAGAAAGCTTCTCTCCGGATAATCCCCGAGGGATGAAAGGGGGGGGGGTCTGTTCCTGGAAGTCAGCCGGCTGTGGATGGGATGAATTTATTGTATAGGGGGATTTTTCACATCGCTAGAGTCCGACCTCCCTCCACGAAGTGCGCATATTAAGTATGAAAGAGAGTGAAAAGGATCAAATTTGTGTCTAACGCTTTCTTTGTAGTGTGCTAATTTGAAAGGTACCTGATACGCTCATTACCTTTGATTAGTGAATATGTACATTTTTTAATTAGCGTGAAAACGAGCTATTTCATTCTACTGTCAGAAATGAATTTCAAAGCTTGTGAAAATTAACTTATATTAGAGTTAGTTTCATAGAATTTTCAGAGTACTTTTTTGTAACGTACTAAAATTTCAGAACCTCAACTTTTTTGTACACAATATTGGTCTTGTGATTGGGACACCCGCCTCGTGATCCAAAGGTCGCGGGTTCGAACCTCAATCCAGACTAGCAAGTTAGTCCTATTTTCATAGCACAAGCGTTTAGCTTAGTTTGAAAAAAGCAAGAATATTGATGTGACACGTATTCCGTGTTAACATTTTTATTAAAAAAAATATATAAATTTTTGATTATGTCCAAATTTTTCAAGATCAAAGAATATTGCTTTTGTAGTCAAAAATGGATATCTCTTTACCAGCAGTGACATCTATATACTGGTAAGTGGGGATGCCAAATTTCATCCATAGATGGCGTTAGCGTAAATCAAAGTGAAACGTGGTAAATAAATAACATATAAATACCGTGTAAAAATTTGATAGATGTGGTGGTCAATCATGGGTAGAATCGTGAACCACAAATTGTGTAAAGTGATCACTTAAATCAGCCATGCGATAGGTCATAAGCCCTATAAACACCTAAAAAATCCTATACCTTACACATATAAATGACTTCGTTTCATCTGCAATATGTCACAATTTTTTTTTTGATAATTTAAGTTAGATTTTTTTAATTAGCTGTATACATATAACTGTTCGTGTTTTACTTAATATAGTTGTTACAATATCACACTATACAGGGTTATTTGGAAAACATTAATAACCTCGGAGGAATTTATTCCTGCCTTGATTATGAGCCGAAAAAGTTCAAGCTATCATGACCTAATATCAATAGTTACGGAGATATGCGACATCAAAGTTTGCATTTTTTTAAAAATATTTCAGACTTTTTTTATAAAACGTTGGACTATCATTACAGGAACTTATATCGATTACAAAAAATTCATTCGTCTCAATACAAGTTTAATAAAATGATAAAAACTCTGAAAAATTCCAATTGGAATCTGAAGATTTTTATTGTTTTATTTGACTTGTATTAAAGGGAATGGATTTTTCATATTCGATGCAAGTTACCGTACCAAATGAAAAAGTATGCATAGATTTCGCAGCTGGTAATGATACCCCTATATTTTTAAAGTGGGATATTAAACAATTTTCTTTTTAATGTATACTCCAAATTATTACTAGAATACGACCGAAAACTTCATTTTTCATTTCAAAAAGTCATTTTTTCTCAAATAATGATGGTGGTTTACCATCGTTATGATAGTATTTTTCTATGTTGGGGTCAACAATTTACCGCCGTGGTCGTGTGGTGTGTGTGGAGACCCTGGCCATGCGGCCGGAGTAATCTACCTCCTCTTATGAAGTGTTTCCTACCAACCGCCGCATGCAGATTGTGTGAGAGAGATGACGTATCAAATGTGGGAGAGTACTCGAGACTGAAATACTCGAGAGAGTATACAAAACCGCGGCTCACTGGCTCGGGGCGGGCGACGGAATGGTTTTGCGCTTGTTCAGACACAGCGGGAACCGTGCCGTTTCAGAATCGCATGAGATCCGTGCGGTCTCATTTACCTAAGTTTGTATGTGATCGTTCAGATCTAACCGTGCGGTTAGTCAACCGCTGCGGTGCCCGCAACCCAACCGCTAGAAAATAGACCCGCACGGCGCCCGCACGATCCTATTACTATGTAGCCTTACGAGAGCGTTCAGTTGCGTTGCGGGCACCGCACGGTTCCATGTCACAACAGGAGCACGCGTGGATTATATTCTCTTTTCTATGGTTATGGATCGCTTTGACACTGAATTTTTTATTGATGAAGTGGAGAAAAGACCTGTAATATGGGATCTTCAGTGTGAGGATTACTCAAATATGCCAAGAACCAAGCTTGGCAGGAGTTGGTGGAGATATTTGGAAATGGTGGAAAAAAGAGTATTTTAGAGAAGTAGGTATTTATTCACCAAAAATGAACTGACAGAATGATATTTATGTGTCTTGCCATGGAACACGGCCGTCGTTAACAAAGTAATGAGCGAATATATCTCTGATATTCAAAGATGGAGAACGGCACCAGAACTGTCAAACTGACGTTTATTTTCGCGCGCACAAATCGCTTATTAACCGCGGCTGTGTGAACAGATGACACAAATCGTGTGTTTTGAAAGGCGATTCTGAAACTGAACGGTTCCCGCTGTGTCTGAACAAGCGCTTTCGGTCCTCGCTTGGCCGCGGTCTGGGCCGCCGGTCGTTTTCCTGTTCCGGTGTTGCCAATCGGTGACATCCGACACAATTTTTTGTGCGGGGCTGGTATAAAGTTGCTTATATTTAATAAAATGAAATACGTAAAGTTATAATACTTATTGATTTTTGTTCGTTAATTCCGTTGTAACAGTATTTGTGGTTGAATAGTTTCAGGGTTAACGGTTTATGGTTTAAGTTTGGAATAATTAAAGTTGGCGGCGAGTATAGCGATGGTTAGTTTCCCTTGCTGCGATAATAAATATCGCATTGTATGACAAAAGGCCTCCAAGTTAAAGCCGCTAGCGCACGCAACGCCCTCCATTCCTCTTCGGGTTTCTTTCCTACTGTTGTAATTTGATGCAACATTTAGTCGAAAAGTTTTTTGATAAAAGGCACTATTTTATCTTGAAATTTTGGAAATTGAAAAAATATCTTCAAGTTTGTGTTTACTGGGGTGTTATACCGTGTTGTTACGATCTTTCGGGCCGACGTTTCGGATCCCATTGCAGGGTCCATCATCGTCCAGAAACGTCGGCCCGAAAGGTCGTAACAACACGGCATAATACCCCAGTAAACACAAATTGAAGATTCTGAGTGGCCGTGAAAACCTAAGAGCATTGAAAAAATATCGTTGACGTGTTCGGTTATATTGACATTCGTATTTCAAATGATGCAGTTTTTTTTCGGATTTTTACGACCATTGAAAATAAGAAACTAATGTTTCTATCAGAGTCATTATAATGGATTCTGCAGCCTTGATTATGAAATAGCTGAAATCAGGTATTTTAATAAGTCACTGATTATTTTATATTCATTTTAAAATAGAAATAACATTCAATTTATTGAGAAAACAAAAATATGTTCGGTATGTAAAAAGGGTTAATTAAAAAAAAAAATAGTGTACTGTGGCCTCACAAACTGGTTGACCAATTTATAAATATTTAAATGTTCAAGTTTTTTGTTTGTAACATTGTGGAAATTAATTTTTAATATTTAAAAAAAATGAGGGTAAACAACACTGTTTTATTCCACTATATTTATTTTGAATTGTTAGAACGTTTTCGGGATTTCTCACATTGTTAATAACAACACGTTTACAACTAAATTAAAAATTATTCGAGACAGAATTTATAGGGATTGGGTGGGTGTAATGGTGGTGGGGGTCGGGGGCGGGGTTAGAATGGATAGGAGTGGGGAGGTTATGGGCGGTATCTGGTTAATTATATTTTTATTATTTATTTGATTATTATTTATTTCTAAAATCTCTAAGATGTCCATCTTTCTTCCTTTATTGCACCCATATAATAATTTCGAATCAAACTTATGTCCCTCCATTCTGGCATGCTCTGCCATTTCTGAATTTAAACTAAAGTTTTTTACGGCTCTTTTATGTTCTTCCAGTCTTTCCTTTATTTTTCTCCCACTTTGTACGATATAAACCGCGTCGCAATCTCCACAACTTAATTGATAAACCCCGCTTTTATTTTCATCGGAGATTTTTGACTTACTGTTTAATAAAAAACTTTTGATACTATTTTTCGTATAGAACGCGGGTTTGAACTTTTTGTCTTTGCATGAATTTAATAGATCATAGAATTAATAGATAGATAGTGGAATAAAACAGTGTTGTTTACCCTCATTTTTTTTTTTAAATATTATAAATATTTATTTATTTATTAAGAATAATTGTTCACTGTGTTATATTATTTTTTAAATCACGTTACAATTTTCTTCAGTTTCGGTTTGATAATTAATTAATTTATAAAATAACATAGTGTCATTTTAGAAAGAAGGCATTTATTTAAAAAAATATGGAACTTTATGAATCAACTACAATTTGATATCTTTTCATAGAAGCAAAGTTTTGAGAAAAAGTGCCGCTGAATTTTGGCTCATCGCAGACGATAGCCGTAATATGCTAAAATATACCGGAAAAATCAATATCTATAAAGTTGTCGATGATTTTGCTGCCTTGAATGCTTTAAAAATATATATTGTACGTGGCTGTGGGAGGCAGATGAAAACACTGGAAATTAATTAAGGATTTATTAATTATTTTAACACTATTTTTTGATTCACACCGTTTCGTAATCACTCGCTCGTCTTTCAAACATTTTATGAACACTCGCTAGAATATTCTGTTTAGTTTTCACGTAAATATTTCGGCCAATATCTGTCGCTTCGATTAATCTGTTGATAACATTGCGGTCTGTTTTATCACTGGTTATTTCGCGTCGGTTAAACGTCAAAACAACAATGATCCGCCGCGGCACTGGTTCTGCCTTTTATACAAAACACGTTGGTTTTTCGAATCTCCGTATTTACAGCGAATATTTCTAGTATTTGCTAGAATATAAATCAATTATTTATTAAATACTAATCGCACTACATTCAAACACTAAACACTATATAATATGAAAACACTGGAAATTAATTAGCGATTTATTCATTAATGATTAATTAATTATTCAATGTACAAAGTCACTCAAAACGAATTAAACTTAACGCTATTCTTTAAATAATACTTTTTTGCAGTATGTCATTCGTAAGCGAACACTTTATCATCGCTGGGTAACGCGTATTAAACACTCACTAGAACATTCGATCCAGTTCTCGCTCGTAGTATTTATCGCTTATTTCTTTCGCCAATTAGGTGTTTCGTTCGATTTTCGCTTTATTTATGGCTTCGATTCTCTCACGACAGGCCGCGCACGGTAACGAACCGTCCACACGACAATTACTACGTCGCGGCCGGCGCCGTATCTATACCAGAAAACGCTGATATTTTCGTACTTTCTAGAAGGTTCTCGTTGCTTCTCGATTGAACCAGGTGTTTTTAGATGTTTCTTAAAGGTTATAGATCACCCTAGATTGTTATATGCCGTTCTTGATTCTTCGCTAGTGTTCTGACATGTTACAAGGAATTCGAACTGTGCGTAAATGCTTTTTAGCATTTTACAGTATGTATGTGTTATTGTGTATTAAAAGATAAAGGTCATAAAGGAACGAAGATTTAATATAGATTTATAGTAAATAAACGTACATTACATGAAGTAGAATGTGTTAGGCCAGGTTATTGCGAGCAGTGAAGTGTTGATTTCAAATCTCGCTCAAAGTTGATATTTCTTTCAAAATTTAATCTTTTGTTACTCGTATCGGATACATCTTTTCATTTTGGCTGTCGGGATTTTCCCCAGACAGCTTTTATTTGGAAAACGTCTGCTCCTGGCGACGAGGCGTGGATGGGAAATGTTCAAACTCACAAAAGAAAAATTTCGCAACAATGGCGCGATTCCTCGATGGAGTCAATTTTACCAATTTAACATTTTCAGGATTTCAAAATACACTCAAAACTACCAGAAACGAATTATTTACATAAAATTGAAAAGATTTTTTACTAAACTTACAATTAAATGATAGTGAAATTATGATTTCACATTCACGCCTTTCATCGATTTAGAAACCCGATGAATGTCGATGAAGTCGTGTTTCCCTCGATGATAGCTCTGTGGGTGAGTGTTGCAGTGTAACACCGCACACATTCTTAAGCCATGTATTCACTAGGGGACAAATTGTCCCTCAACAGCACGCGCGGCATAGAGTCTACGTGACGTTGCAACGTCGTGCACTGTTACGCGACGTCGCGCACAACATAGCGCGGCATTTCTACTTGCCGTGGCAACGTTGCCATGCGCACGGTACCCGAGCGAGCTCACTGCAACATTCCGCGGAGCGTCAGTACCACGTGGTATGTTTTAAAAAGTCTCAATTAAAACAAGTGAATACGCATGCGCTGTATCTGTCAAGATGACAATGCGGGGAAACGAAATCGTTCTTGAACTCATCGAGCTGTATCGATCGAAGATCGCATAGAATGTCCGTCCTTCTTTCTCTTTGCAGTAAATAATTTCGCATTCTCCTCTTACTTTTCGATAAACTCATTAACATAAACAATACGCGGCTGTCAATCATAACCTCATAGGGCGATATATTTCCGTGACCTCTGGAAAACAATAATTATTTGCAAAAAGGACCTTGTTTTTAATAACATTCAATTTACTACAGTAAAACCTCGTTAATTTGAAATTGCGACCCAAAAAAACATTTCGAATTGCGCGGAACCCCGTTTTCGCCAAATGAGATACCGCAGCTGTCATCGTAAAATCATCGGGTGACATTTCCGCGACAAGATATGCGAGTCCCGGTGTGTACACGTCAAATGACAGCGTCATTGTCCCCGAAACATGAGCGTAGATGTTGATGCGACATGCCGAGCGGAATGTTTCGCGATTTGTCCCCTAGCGAATACATGGCGTTATTCTACAATCCAAAATCTTTCAGATTTTTTAAAATTGATTTTTTAAAATTATTTTTTAGATATATTTTCCTGGGTTTCAATCCGTGGGATTGGTTTGCAGCAAAGTACATCTCCTTCTCCATTCTGCTCGGTCTCCGGCGATGCTCTTCAGCTCTGTGTAGGAGGCACAATTCATATCTTGGCACACTTGCTCAAGATATTCATGGCGAGGGCGCCCTCTGGCAATCTTTCCCTCTACCATTCCCTCTAGCATAGTTTTGAGCAGATTTGCATGGCGTAAAATATGCCCCATCCATTTTGCACGCCTTTTCGAGATGGTATTCATCATGTGCCTGGTTTCATCGATCCTGCTGAGAACCTCTTCATTCGTAATTTGGTCTCTCCAGGAAATTCCTAGGGCACGTCTGTAGGTGGGTATATCGATATAGAACTTAAAAATTAAATAAAATGCATAAAAATTGTGATAATGGCCGCGATATTGGCTTTATAAGAAAGACAATTTTGTTAATTCTTAATTTTGCATTTCGCATCACCAAACTGCATCAGAAGATAAGACCACGATATTCTAAACTTCCACCCTGAAATACATGCACCAATAACAAGTCATTATCAGAGATGTGACTTATCTAAGATACAAGTATTTGAAATACAGATACAAGATGCAAAATACGTATTTTCATCTTGTATCTGAAATACTTTTTTGAATAATCATCTTGTATCTTGTAGGTATTTAGATGCATTCTTTTGGTATCTTAGTATTTTGTAAATACTAAGATTGCCAAGATACTTTTTTCCAATGTTGTACCTATAATCAGACCTCATCGAAAAATGAGCGACAAAATATTTGTAGAACTGGTTTTACTTAAGTCTCAATTAAAACCTTAAAAGTATAATATTTTATCTTGTCACATTTGCGCGATCAACGCGACTTATTCGTAAATAATTCACGTAAAAAATAAACTTACATTCAATAAAATGTGTTTTCTTACAAAAGAATTTTATCTTTAAAAAGTATTTGGAAGATACGTATTTTGTATCTAGTATTTCAGATACCATTCCAGAAAGTTATTTGTATCTGGTATATGAAAAACTTGATTTTAAAGTATCTTGCACTTTGTATTCTAGGTACTTTGTATAGGGTA
This sequence comes from Agrypnia vestita, assembly GCA_016648135.1. Classification (NCBI taxonomy): domain Eukaryota; kingdom Metazoa; phylum Arthropoda; class Insecta; order Trichoptera; family Phryganeidae; genus Agrypnia; species Agrypnia vestita. Next base: position 225,941 of record JADDOH010008832.1, read on the forward strand.
TCTTGTACATCACTGGTCATTATACAGTTGGAATGGTACTCACAGCGCTGGTAGGTAGTTTTCTTCCCGATTTTAGCAGAGCTTTGCTATATCGGTTCCATGCACTAAGGCCCGGTTGTTTCAAGTTCGATCAAAGTAAGCGGTCGATCAGAGCATAGATTTTTACGAAAACGGATCGTCTGATTGGTGGAGAACGTAAAAATCTATGCTTTAAAAGAACGCTTACTTTGATCCAACTTGAAACAACCGGGCCTAAGTTGTCTTCATCAAACGTCAGTTTCGAGAATAAATTTCATTTAGCGGCTCGTCGAAATAGAAACAGAACATCTCTCCCAACACATAGAAAATTTGTATTGAGGTAGGGGTCTTTTCGAACTGCTATTGACAAACTTTGATTAAAGTCATGTATTCACTAGGGGACAAATCGCGAAACATTCCGCTCGACATGTCGCATCAACATCTACGCTCATGTTTCGGGGACAATGACGCGGTCATTTGACGTGTACACACCGGGACTCGCATATCTTGTCGCGGAAATGTCATCCGATGAGGTTATGGATGACAGCTGCGGTATCTCATTTGGCGAACGAAAACGGGGTTCCGCGCAATTCAGAAAATGTTTTTTTTAGAGAAACAGGAGTCGCAATTTCAAATTAACGAGGGATTTTCACTTGTAGTATTGAATAATGAAATTTATTAAAAAAGGTCTTTTGCAAATAATTATTGTTTTCAAGATCAGCGGACAATATATCGCCCTATGAGGTTATGGATGATAGCCGTGCCGTACGGTTTCTGTTAATGAGTTAATCGAAAGCTAGTAAGAGGAGACATGCGAAATTATTTACTGCAAAGAGAAAGAAGGACGGGACATTCGATGCGATCTCGATCGATACAGCTCGACGAGTTCGAGACACGATTCCGTTGCCCGCAGTCATCTTGACCCAGATGCAGCGCAAGGCGATCCACTTGGTTATACATACACGTGGTACGCGCGCTCCGCGTGACTAGTATGCTAACATGAGACGCTCGGGTATCGTGCGCATGGCAACGTTGCCACGGCACGTAGAAATGCCGCGCTATGTTGTGCGCGAGGTCGCGGAACAGTGCACGACGTCGCAACGTCACGTAGACTCTATGCCGCGCGTGCTGTTGAGGGACAATTTGTCCCCTAGTGAATACATGGCTTAAGTGTCAAAATCCTGACCTGTGATTAGTGCAAAAATCTCAAGCATCAACCTGACCAATAGCGGTATTTTGAAGATCACAAGCATTATATTTTAATGAAAAAATTATAGGTTTGGGAATATAAAAGACCATAAAAGCAATAAGACTTATTCCGAGAACATAATTTTTTAAATTACCTCTTAATACGTGGCTTTTTTGGCGCATTCGACATAAAGACAAGGACACCTTCAAGCTCAAATCTGGCCCGAAATACAGCGCCATAAAATCTGAAAAAAATACGAAATCCGAGTCTTCATTTTTATGTTGTCTGCTACAAAATTAATACATTTTATTTATTTAGTCCAAGGCTGTGGCAAAAACTCAAGAAAGCGGACTTGCTAATTAATCAAAATAAATTAGATACGACGCTTAGAGAACAAAGAAAAAACGTGTGTGTCGAAAAAATATAGTTCCCACTGGGACTTGAATCCAGAACATTAAATTACTTTATATTTCTTCCAAACATCTTTATATCGTGTTGAATATTGTAAAAATATTACCATTGCTACTTTTAATACTCTGGAATGAGATTTTCGATTCAGGAAAATCTCTAAGTTCCGCACTTTGCTCTCATGAGATGCGTTCTATAATCTCTCTTCTTTCGTAGTCCTTTGTACATACCATTGCTCGGAGATTCGCTTTCTTGCGCTTCAATGCATACTAATTGTACGTTAAATGTTAAATATCACATTTGGGTGAATTTTGATCTTACCAGCAGTAGTCAAAGGTACTGATACACATGCTCCTTAGTGGCATGAGCATGCTCATTTGATTTGCGGGTGGAAGAGGTATCTTTTGAGCATGTGTGAACAGGCTTGCTTATGAGCATACTAATGTCATTCGCGGCTAGTATCGATTATCGATGCGATATTCTCAGTCCGCGACAGATGAAATAAATATGGCGCGTTGGGGAGATGACAATACATTACTTTTCGTGACTTATTATAGGAATCACGAATGTCTGTAGAATACTCTGTAGAATAATACAGTAAGAAATAATGCTTATGAAACTTTATTAAAAGACACGAATGATTAAAATCT